>ML107377.1:359723-497442 GCA_003697995.1 Taxidea taxus jeffersonii | reverse complement strand
TTAAGTGAACTTGGTCTTGGCTGGATTTCTTGTTGATCTTCTGGGGGAGGGGCCTGTTGTAGTGATTTTCAAGTGTCTCTGCCCCAGGCGGAATTGCACCGCCCTTACGAGGGGCTGGGCTAAGTAATCCTCTCAGGTTCGCTTTTGTTCCCTGAACGCTTTCCATAGAGTTCCGGAGGACGGGAATGAAAATGGCGGCCTCCCAATCTCCGGCTCGGAGAAGCCGAGAGCTAGGGGCCCCAGTCTTCAGTGCACCTTCAGAGAAAAGCGCTTAATCACTCCCGTCTCCCCAGCCTCCAGCCGCGCTCAGAGAAAACCGTGCGTAATCAGTCCCATCTCACTGGCTTCTGGCTGTCCTCTGAGCTCACCCAGCCTGTGACCAAGCATCTCTGTCTCTGGCAGAGTCCCACCTGGAGTCTCCGAACCCTGTAGATCCCTGAGCTCTCCCAGGTCGGAGTCTCCCCGGATCTTGTGGGGAACCCTCGCACAGAGCACCGGCCCGTGTCTCAGACCATGGCTCTAGGAAACCCCGAGTTGAGAGCTCACTCCTCAGCTCTGTCTTCGCAGCTGGCTTCCCCGGTCTAATAGTGTGAGCTCTGCGACACTCAGACACCCCCGATCCTTCTGTGACCCCGCGGGACCTGAGTCCACGCTGTCCCCGTGAGGTCTTCACCCCAGTTTAGCCTCTGGAGCGATGTCCCTCCATGGAGCAGACTTTTAAAAGTCCTGATTTTGTGCTCCGTTGTTCCGCCACTTGCCGGGAGCCGGCCCCTCCCCCCCAGGGTCTATCTTCCCGTCGCGTTGGATTCACTTCTCCGCTGTTCCTACCTTTTATAAAGTGGTCGATTTTCTCTTTCTAGAATTGTTGTTCTTCTTCTCTTCGATCTCCTGTTGGATTCGTAGGTGTTCAGAATGGTTTGATAGGCTATCTAGCTGATCTCCTGCTGCCTGATGTCGTCTCAGCCTGCTACTTCTCCGCCATCTTGACTCCTTCCCCTGAGAGGACTTATTTTTAATCATTCTCAGCCACCTCGCCCATTCCAGACAGCCCTGAGACATTTCTAAGTGGGAACAGATCTTACTTCCCAAAAGGCCTCGGCGATATATTGGCAGGAAACAGTTCGGTTAGGAGGCATCCTTCAGAGACCAATGGTCGCCATGCTTTAGGTGGAGTCAATGCATCTGTCAGGGTATTTCAGTTGCATCTGTTGGGGTATTTCAAAAATATGTCTCTCAATCCCAACCTTCTAGTTATATTCTAGATAGTCAATGCCAGTCAAAAACTTTGTTTGGTTTATTTCTCAGTCCTAATGCAAGCTATTTCTTGCCAGGTCTGCGTTCGTCTCTGGCCTTTAGTTCCTCAGTTAGTGTGAAGGGCCACATGTTTGTGGTAAACTTTACCTGGCTGTGCTCCACTACTTAGGATGTTCTCTACCTATGCTTCTCATGAGCCTGTCAACATCCCTACTTTCAGATAGACTGGATTCCTAAATGTGTGTGTGTCTGTGTGTGTGTGCACGCAAGTGCTTTCCTGATCTCTTGTCCAACTGCCCATTTCCAACAGCAGGCAATGCATCTCCACTTAATAGTTCAGCCCTTGCCTGAAATGCAACTAATCCTGGCTTGCCTTAACTAGCCCTTTTTTCTCAAGAGACCGTTTTGACAATGGTATCATTTAATGTTAATGCACTGAAGGTGAAGCCCCTGAAAACATCTTGGCAAAGGGAAAAGCAGCTCTGGTTTACCCTCACATGTTTTCTACCGGTAGGCATTTTTGTTTGGCCAGGTCAACTGGATCTTCAGCTCCCTGAGGGCTGTGCTGGAGGTATGTGGATCTTACATCTCTGAGCTCTATACACCCAGCAATAGCCAAAGGTTGGTGGGGAGCTACAGCAGAACCCTGGTCTTCCCATGGATGTCTTCTTTCATCTTGGTAGAGGCTTCTCTGTTTTGTTTTCTAAAACTTTCAGTCCAAATCAATCAATCAATCAATTAATTCTTTAGTTCCATTGACTAAGTCTTGGACACACTCAGTTTTGCTCTAATTTTGTAATCTTGGACCATCTCTTCAGAGAAGGAATTCTCTGGAAAAAGGAGTTCTCTGAAAAATCTAACGAAGCCAGTAATGAATCTAATGGTCAGACTAAGCTGATCATAAATCTGCACCCTTTTTAAGAAAAAAAAATCCCTTTGACTAGAATGGCAAATAATGTGTTTCATAAAAAATGGGTTATTATTTATAAAGAATCTGATAGTATTTAGCACTAGGAATATATTCCCAAATGGCCATAGGGCTATGGTCAGAGGAAATCATAGGATGCTGGAAAATACAAATCTGTCTAAGTTAGGTATTATTAGTCCCATGTAACAGATGAAGAAACTGAACTGTCAAGAAAGAGCTTCAGGAATTTGTTCAAGATCATGCAGTTCATAAGTGGCAGAGCATAAAACAGAGCCCAAAGCTGGTTGAACTCAAAGCCAGAGCTCTTTTTTATTTATTTTTTTAAGATTTTACTTATTTGTTTGAGTCAGAGAGAGAGAGAACTATTTGGGGGGGCAGGGGACAGAGGGATAAGAAGGAGCCCTGACACAGGCCTCTTTCCCAGGACCCTGGGATCATGACCTGAACAGAAGGCAGCTGTTTAACAAACCAAGCCACCCAAGGGCCCCAAAGCCAGGGCTCTTAATTACTCCCTAAGATATGCTTATGACAAAGTATTTACTTACTCTAGTATAGTGATAAAGAATGCAAAAGAAGTCTCTGAGTCACAATCAAAGTGAAAGTGCATGGGCCCAGGCATCTCAACAAAACATCACAAATCTTAAAAGAGACAGAGGAGTACGGTTAATTTTCTACTTTGTAGTTCTATATAGACAAGTAGGCCTGCCTTGTTCTTTAGAGAATGAAGACTAGGTTTAACAGCCACACTTGTAAGGGCCTATTTAGCCAAAGGGGCTCCATCCCGGTGCAACAGCCATTTTGTTCTTTTTGCAGTAAAACTTAAACTGACCCTGCTTCCCTCCCCCTCAGGGGACTTACTTAAAAGCCAGTCCGGGAAACTAGCAAAATGTGGCTGACCGGTCCCAGGTAACAGAGCCCAAATAAAAGGGCAGGTCAGGCCAGGTGGAGATAACAGAGCCCAAATGCAGGGATGAGTCGGGCCAGGTAAAGACACCAATCAGTGGAGCACACATACTATCTCCCTAGCTACCAAGGAGTGCGGGCCCTGCCTTTTGGGCGCCTTTTGGGTGCCAGTTCTGACCAAGGTGATAAACTAGTTCAAATAGCTATTATGGGGTGAATTGTAATTCAATTGGCCACCCGTGTGTGACCTAGCATGACTGTGCAGTCTTCTCTGTGTGTTGCAATCTCATTGGCCACCTGTGTGTGGCCAGGCTCAACCACATGGCCTTTGCTCTATAAAGGTTAGTCTGTGAGGCTGGGAGGGGTCACCTCTCTGTACGAGGCGGCCCTGAATGGTCGGTTTGATTCTCGATGCTTGGTGCGAAATAAAGCTTTACTTGACCTTCAGTTTGTATCAGTCTTGTTCCTTTGACCACAGACCCATCAACACTAAGAGCGGCTCTTACATCCCCCCCACCCCCAAGAAGACTTAATCTGTAAACCCAGGGATGCAAAGTACAGCTAGGGTGTGTTTTGGGGCTTTGACTAAGGCAAGATCAGTTAAGATAACTGAAACGGAGCAGGCCTCCTGCAGTTAGATACCACCGGGCTCTGCCCCATCCAGGTGGAAATCTTGATGTATTTCTTCCCCTCCTTTTTCTTCTCCTCTTCCTGGTATATTATTAAGTACAGCACCAGTATTTGTATTCAGAGAAATCATTTGCTTCCATCTGCAAGACTTTTGCAAGGGGAACACCTTCCCAACTCACTAATTTCTTATTGTTTGTTTTACCTTCTATTTTGAAATAATTTTAGACATATGATGTTGCAAAGTAGTACAGAGTTTCTGTGTACCTTTCATCAATTTGCCGGTTGCAAGTCACACCAAACAGGTAAGTATCACATGAAACTTAAAGATAGATGGGCTAATCTAGGAATGAATGCCTTGAAAAGAGGCTGTTTCTTCTGAAGTCTGTTCTATTCTTCTCTTCCTGTAGCTCAGTGTCATCTTCCCTTCCAGGTTAGCTTTGGTTTTAAAAGTCCAGTACTGTAGGGATGATTATCCTTGTATTTTTAGCTGTTCACAGAGCCAGAAGATATCTTCAGAATGTGGTTCTCCTTTTTGGAAATCTGACTCTATTAGAGCTTTTTTTATCTTTCAGTTTGATGCTCTGAACCTTTATATCCATGGGACTATATCATAGACCTCGTGGAAGAATTAACCACAGAAAGTCACTATCAGAGTTTCAAAGACTGGGCTGGAGTAGCTGGGAAGAATTTTTTTTTCCATAGCTGACATATAAATAAGCAGCCTGAATTCTCTCAGACTTTCTCCTCTTAGGAGATCTTGTTGGTAGGAGAAGTCTGGAAATGAAAGAGTGATTGACGAACTCTCCAAAGCAAATAAGCATGCAGACTACAGTTTCATACTAGAGCCTTCCCTCAGACTTTCCCCCAGAAGACATGCTAAGAGGTGTCTTAAAGGAGGACTGGAACCAGAAGGAAAATGTCAAACAGGAAGACTAAGAAGAGGAAAAAAAAAATCAATACCACCTAACTTGGGTAGGAGAGTAGAGAAAAGGGGCCCAGAAAAGACAAAAATTCAAAATGACAGCAAAGTTTCAAAGTGCCATATAATGAGGGCCATGGGGTAATATGGGAAGGAGATTTGTTTGTAACAGGTTCAGGATGGTCTCATCTTATTCGTGACCCAATTCTAAAGACGGTCATGCGAATTAAGGCTGATATTTGTGAAGCCTAGCAAATATAGTTCCTGAGTGCTTGTTTTGACAGCATTGTTATGAGCTCTTGGCCACTAAGTGTATGGCCAAGGAGTATGTTCAGATAAAATGGTGATTCACTGGCTTGAGAAGAAAGACCCCTGTTTTTTCAGTCACTTACAATGGTGGACAGACCCCGGTGATTACTATAGTGGACAGGCTTTTCTGGTGTTTACTTCCTTGCATAATCACTCCCCCTCCCCTTGAGTATGGACATTTGCTTATAATTGATATTGCAAAGCTGTTGGGATGCTACTCCTAGGGTTATCCTACATTATATAAGACTATGTCTTGCTAGGAGTCTATTGCTGGCTTTGAAGAAGCAAATTGCCATGTATTCTTGGTTTGTTGAAGAACCAAGCTGCCATAAGGAAATAACATCTGCTAATAACTTAGATGAGCTTGGAAGCAGACCCTTTCCCAGTTGAGCCTCCAGAGGAGTTGCTGGCGCTGATATCTTGAGTATAGCCTTGTAGAGCACAAATTTAAACTGTGCCCACCATTCTGAACTATAGAAAATGTGAGATAACAAGCATGAATTTTTTAAAGTTACTAAATCTGCAATAATTTGTTACACAGCAATAGAAAATTAATATACGTATCAAGTGCCCAATTTTCTATACTACATGTTATGGGGCATAAGAAAGTTATATGAAACATCTGCTTAGAGACTTCCACTTACTAGGAAAGACAAAGTACAAACCAGAAAGATTTTGAAAATTATGGCAGGTAATATATAAAAGTGGTTAGCTCTTCATTATAACCAGTTTCTCTTCTTCTTGGGCACATCTGAGACATTTCCCAGCCTTCAGTGAAATTACAGGTGGCCACATGGCTGAGTTTATCTAGTACAATGTGAATGGAATTAATGTGGACCACTTTCAGGCCTAGCTCATAAAATCCTCCAATATGAAGGTATTCATGTTCCCTGCCTTCCCAAAAACTGATTTAGACTCAAAAATCCCCTGAAAGTAATGCTGACCAACAGTGACACTGTTAGTCAGATCCCAGAATGACAGTGTAGAGAAGAGTACCCCATTTCTTGCCTACTGGAACAATGTTGGACTCTATATATGAATGAGATAAATCTCTTTTATGTTTGAGCAATTAATACTTTGGGGGCCTATTTGTTACAGCAGCATTAGTCTTCCCTATTTTTCACACCTTTCTTTTAGTATAATTTGGTATTTCAAAGTGAATTAAATATTATGAACACAAATAAATCAAAGTGATGATAATTTTACTTTTTGCTTTTCGAGCTCCAAAGATACAGATATGCCCTATAGGGAAAGAAGGAGGAAAATAGGTTATATATTCTCTTGAGAATTCCTGATTTGTAAACCAAATATACCATCATTTCCAATTTGAAACACTTTATAATTCATCATGAAACATCCCAAATGTGTAATAGTCTTTTTTCCTTAACTTCATTTTTAGATGCAAAAGGGTTAAATGATCTGTGGACACCAACAAAAGGACAAAATTCAGGTTGAAAAGTTCTAGTGTCCCAAATCCTATCTATACTAACAAGGAGGAATAAAGTGATGATTCATGAGTTGAGTTAATCCTGGTAGACTTCTTGGGAGAGGTAAGTTCATAACTTAGTTTGGAATAAATAAACTTACATGATCCGGTCTAAGCAAACAAAAGACTCCTTTTGGACTGTGAATGAATGAGCACAAGTTCCTGACAGAAAACAATCTGGCTTGGATGGATGCAGTGGATCACACTGAGAAGTAAGGAGTGTAGAGATGAAAGGGACTAGTTGTGTTAGGTATATGCTTGGTCTTCATTTACTAGGGAAGCCATTCAAAATCTTTCCAGAGAGTTAATAGAGTAGAAATGTATCTTGAAACAATTGATTGGGTACCTCCTGGAAGAGTGCATTATAGTAGAACCATACAGAAGATAAATCCATGTCGCGGCCGGTGCAACAACATGACCAGGGTCGAGAGGGTAAGAGGATGGTGAAACGACGACCAGACGGAAAGAGATGGGGACAGGAGGGTCAAGGTGGATGATGTCTAAGCAATGCCAACTTTATTCACGGAGGTGAGACATTATATAGAAGTCAGGGACAATAATGAGGAAGTATCTATTCTTATTTAACTCACTGAGGTATCTGCAGTGTATACACAAAACTCTTTAAGCTTCCCCATTATCTATTCCTTAATCTCCCCTAGCAGGTCATCTGATGTGTGCGGTTTGTGTCTTTAGTTATACATTAACCGAGATGTCCTTATTTTACAGCAACCCAAGGCATAGTATGCAAAGCAAGCAACCACAGTGTAGCTCTATAATGGTGCAATATTATAATCCGTGCAAGGACAGCACAGCCCTGTGCTGAGGCACTGACCAGCCCTGTTTCCCCACCCCAAATAAGCTCCTACCAGCAGTCACATCTGCAAGCTTAAAGGTTTCAGCAGGGTACCTGCAGGCAGTCACAGGATCCATAGCTCAGACCCTTTCTCAAGCACTGCTCAACTTTCAACCCACGGGGTAGTTAACCCCTGAGCTTTCAGGAGGCTCGAGTCAGGGCCTGGTTTGGTCTCTTGACTCTAGCTCTACCCATGGCTGCCTACAGATCCACTAGGAGGCTACTGTAGAATTCCAAAAGTGAGATTCAAGAGCATCCAAATTAGACTAGTACCTATGGAAACAGTAGTTTCATATACAGAAGGAATGGAGTTAGAGAAAACAGGCTAGTAGAGAAGATTGCCCTGGAGAAAAAAAAATTTATTTTTTAATTAATAGATTGAATGAAAAGTAGAGAAAAAGGGAGCAAAGGGAAATATAGGCCCCTTGAGAAGTTTCAAGTGCTAGGGAATAGGTAGATTGATTACTTGCATCACTTCTCTCAGCCACAATGCCTATGCCCTAGTTCCAGGCAGTCTGTGAGGCACAGGGAATTCAAAGAAGAGTAAGACTTTGTTTACCCCCTGAAGATCTCCCAACTGAATGGGCTAGAGTGGCAGGGAGCTGTCACAGGGATATCAGTAAATTATCATGGGAAAACAGAAGGCAGAACATCTGATTTTGCTCATGGGCATCTGAGAAGTCATATCAAAGCAAATGACATTTCTATTAGGCTGTAAAAGACTAGTCTAAATCTTCCACAATTTCTTTCATGAGTACTTTATAGTTTTCTGAGTACAGATTCTTTGCCTCTTTGGTTAGATTTATCCCTAGGTATCTTATGGTTTTGGGTGCAATTGTAAATGGGATTGACTCCATAATTTCTCCTTCTTCTGTCTCATTGTTGGTGTATAGAAATGCACTTGATTTTTGTACATTGATTTTATATCCTGCCACTTTACTGAATTCCTGTATGAGTTCTAGCAGTTTTGGGGTAGAGCCTTTTGGGTTTTCCACATAAGTATCATATCACCTGCGAAGAGGGAGACTTTGACTTCTTCTTTGCCAATTCAGATGCCTTTAATTTATTTTTGTTGTCTGATTGCTGAGGCTAGAACTTCTAATACTATGTTGAATAGCAGTAGTGATAGTAGACATCCCTGCCATGTTCCTGACCTTAGAGGAAAAGCTCTCAGTTTTTGACCTTAGGGGAAAAGCTCTCAGTTTTTCCCCACTGAGAAGGTGAAGGATAAAGGGAAGGGTATTTCTGGCCAAGGAATAGCAAGTGCAGAGCAGAGAAGTGTGAAAGAGGTTAGTTGTTCCTTTCTTGGTAATAAGGTCACTATGGAGGTTAGGATGGGTCAAAAGATAGAACAGAGAGGAATCAGAGAGTTGGATTTCCTTCAAGAGACTCTGTAAATCATATGTATGCTATTATCAATGAGGTTTTGGGATTTCTTTCCAAATTGTGTTATCAATTTTTTTCAGAGGCATACTGGGATCCATTACCTTTGGAAAACTATATACCTATCACATATATCCAGAAACAAGATTCGTAAAACAAAAGTCAACTAAGGGGGAAACTTAAACTGGATGTAATAAAACACAGGAACAAAATCAGGAAGAGATAAGTAACTATCAAATATTATAGAAGAAATCTATGCACTGTCAAGTGAAACCCCAATTACTTAAACTCTAAAGAGCTATGACTACAAATTAGAAAACTTAAACAAATGGTCCAGCAACCAGAATCCCAGAATACTATATCACTCATCTGGGTGGACTCTCTGATCATTTGAAAGGAAAGAAGAAGGAAGTAGCTCCATGCGTTCCCACCTGATTTATTCTTTTATACCACAAGTCAGTCAATCTAAAGTCTGGTGACAAAGGAGGCATGGGTATGTGAGAGGCCTGAAGTGAAGGAACTGAATGAGGAAAAAGCAAGAATGATAGTGACAGTGTGCAGAGAAGGTTTAAAAACCAAGCAGGCTACTTTAATGGGGGAAGAGAAACAAAGATCTAGTTCCTTTTTGGGTAATACAATGGAGACCAAAATTAAGTAAAAGGAGGTATATACACCCTCAGGTCTCTTTCTTTTGAGTCCTGGCCAAAAGAGAAGAGAGCTCAGGCCAACTGCACAGAACACAGAGACAGCCTAGTTTAATGTCAAAAATTGATGGCTGTAGAGAGAGAGAGAATGAGAGAGAGAGAGAGAGAGAAAGAGAGAAAGAGATGGACGACTGCTTCTAGTTTCTCTTGTGTTTTCTTATTTAAAGACAAAGAACTCTTTCTTAGACTTTCAACTACTCTTAGAACTCTAAAGAGGAGCATCAAAGTTCCCCTAAAGGCAAAATAGGCTCAGATAAGAGAAAGGGCACTTCTCACTGTGAACTCAGAGTGTCCTCTCTCTCTACTTGTTAGGGAAGTTGAGGACAGCGTGCATGATACTACTGCCTGTGAGGTCACCTTTCCATATTAGGAGGAAATAGTGGACATTTTAGCTTGGCTTTTCAAAGAGGATTTTATTTTATTTTATTTTATTTTAAAAAAATTTTTTTTCAAAGAGGATTTTAAACGGTAGTCTCCCTCCAAATAGCTTCTCTTCCCTCTGTTCTCTCACTTTCAAAGTGTCAGTTCCTTGAGTTGACCAAGCCATACTTGAAAGTGGTCAATAAGTACCATTCACTGAATACACAAGAATCAAATCCTAGGGGGAAAGGCAAAGAAAGACAATGTCCTTGCTTTCTCAGAAATCCCTCTCTTCTCAGAAATCCCAGACATTAGATCAAATATATATTTGAAGATACCATCCAGTCCTTTGTCTTTGCAACTTAAAAAATAAAAAGCATCAGGCTTTTTTTTCCCCCCCAACAAATTCTTAATCTAATTTAAAATACCAAACAGCTAAAAACAGAATGAGGGGAATTCGAAGCCCTACCTTCTGACCAGCCCAACTTCTCCCAATTCCACTCTCATCTCCAATGGCCTCCCAGGTTCTCCTACTGAACCCAGAATCTTGGAGAACATGGTTTTAAAGTCATCAATTCAGTCTAACCTGTTTTTGCTTTGTTTTGTTTTTGTTGTTGTTCTAAAGAGGAAGCAGGCTTGGAAAAGAGACTGATTGATGTAGGAATCAGGGAATGGTAACCTGAGAGAATATCAGGCGTGGAATCAGGAGATTTAGTCCAAACTATTTCTCTAATTAACCATTTGACTTCAGCAAGTCCCTTAATGGCCTTTGTTGCTTTATTTTTATAGTTCTCAGTTTGTAATGGATGCTCTCCAATGGCCCTTCCAACTGTAATATTTTAGAACTCTGTTATTTTTTCTATCCTTAGCTTTTGTCAAAGTGGGCCTCACAATGTGAGGCATTCAAATGCTTTAGAAGTAAGGTTGGTTGAGCTTAGCTAGTGAGACAGCTTTGTTGACACATGTCACTAGGTCAAGATACGTTGTCGTAACATCGACAAAGGGGGCATGGACTGGTGGCCTTATTCATTTAACTTAATAATAAAAACAGAAAGACATCTTCATCACACAATACCCCTACATGGATTTTCTCTTTCACAGTCCCAGGCAGTGGGTAATGGGAAAATTCAATGTGGGAGGTACTATGAGCATTTTAATTTCAGTTTAATCAAAGAAAGACACTTAGACATTACTCCAATCAGGAAAGCACGAGACGTATAAAAACCTGCTCAATATTATTAGCACCAGGCTTCCCAGTCTTTGGTTAATGATCAGATCGTCTAGAGAGCTTGTAAAATATATAGATCTCAATGCCTGTGAAGATGATTTATACATTTGGGGCATATTTGGGGGGCATATTTTCATCATCTGCCACAATTGATTCTGATTATCAGGCAAGTACGGGAAACATGGTGTTAGTGCAAACCCTCTTTTTACTACTCATGAAAAAACAAAACCCAAGACCAGTATTAATCACATATCAGTCACTCTGCGAATCACTTTAGTGATTGCCAGCAATCACTGGCAACAGGGGAAGAAACTGCCAAGGGTTTATCTGAGGTATCTTACGAGAATATCCCTCTGAGAAGCACAGATGTGGTATATGTTCAGTTCTAGGACATATATATTTTTAATATCTTCTCTGTCACTTGACTACATATAATTGACCTCACTGTAACCTACAGAGGGGGGAGATTTAGAAGTAAACTGGTATGACAGGGAAATGGCCCAATTATGCTGAGCCTTGATGTTCTCTTAGCAAAGCAGATACAGACAGCATGCGAAGACACAAAGGGAAATGGGAGGCACTAGGAGAGTGTCCTTAGATAAGGGAGATGAAAGGACAGCAATTATTCGAATCATCTATGGAGAGGGTACAGTAAGGCTTCCTATAATTGCTGAGTGATGCATGAAGTCAATAATTTTAACTGGCCTTTAAAACATTTTTTTTCTAGAATAAAAACTAATTTTGCTTTTTACCCCTTGGGCTGGTGAAAAGTATTAATCACTGCCCCATTAAACAGCAGCCAGCCAAATCTGTTTCAATATCCCTCACTCAAGATGAAGAAGACCAGTGATTACCAGAGACTCATGTCCAGTTCTGAATATCTGTTTTATTTGGGTGAATGGTCATTAGACTCTGTATTGATTCTCATGTTTTGTTTTGCTTTTTTTTCCTCTCTCCTTTTCCTCCAGATCCAATGTCTGTTAAAATCAGTTTCTAAGATTTTGAAAAACTGACCATAAGAAAAATCCATCTCTGATAACTTGAAGATAAATACTTGTAAACTAACTTTCTAGTGAGCAGAAACAGGAACACTTTTCTTTGTATTCTCAAAAAAATAGTCATGTAAGTTTAGACACATAACTGCTACTAAAAACAAAAATACTTTTGCATTGCATTAGTCGTGTATTTACTTGATCCTCCTTCTAATACACATGTGTACTCACACACACAGTTGGCTAAGATAACTGCCAGAATACCAAATACAGGGGCCTGGAGAGAAAACCCTCCATGCAGGCCTAATGAGTGAAGAAAGAATGAAGAAGGAGTGAGTGAATGAACGAACGAATTAATCAATGCCATTACTTTGTACCTAGAAGCAAAATTTTCTTTTGGAATTTGTGTCATAGGTGAGGGAGACTGATATGATGGAAAACAGGTTGTCAGGTTTGTGCTGGTCACCATTTCTAGACTATACACAGTCATGAAAGCATTCATTCTTTCAATCCCTTATTCCATCCTTTTTTTTTTTTATACTTAAATTCAATTATCCAACATATAGTACATCATTAGTTTCTGATGTAGTGTTCAATGATTCATCAGTTGTGTATTAACACCCAGGGCTCATCACATCATGGGCCTCCTTAATGCCCATCATCTGGTGACTCCATCCACATACCTACCTTCCCATTTGGAACCCAGTTTGTTTCCCAGAGTCAAGAGTCTCTCAGGGTTTGTCTCCCTCTCTGATTTCTTCCCATTTAGTTTTCTCTCCCTACCCCTATGATTCTCTGTGCTATTTCTTATATTCCACCTATGAGAGTGAAACCATATGGTAATTGTCTTTCTCTGATTGACTTATTTCACTTAGTATAATACCCTCTAGTTCTATCCACATTCAGGTAAATGGTGGGTATTCATCCTTTCTGATGGCCGAGTAATATTCCATTGTGTATATGGACCATATCTTCTTTATCCATTCATCTTTTAAAGGACATCTCGGCCCCTTCCACAGTTTGGCTATTGTGACATTGCTGCTATGACCACTGAGGTGCAGGGGCCCCTTCTTTTTACTATATCTATAACTTTGAGGTAAATACCCAGTAGTGTTTTTCCACCTTTTAATGACTATACTTATTAATCACCTACTAAGAGTCAGGCACTATTTTAGGGTGCTGCGGTCAGAGCAGTGATTTAGTGAAATCAGACCACCTGTGTTTAAGCCCCACCCTGCCATTTACCCTGCCATTTACCACATGCATGACTTTGGATGCATTACTTAGCCCTCCTGCCCCTTCTTTCTCACTTGTAATATAGTCCCTCTATCACAAGGTTAGAGAAGTGAGTAAGTAAATGAATTAGGAGAGGCAGAGTACAGGGAACAGTGTCTGGCACCAGGGAAGAGCTCAGTTCATATCATCTGCTAGTATTATCAGTACTATTCCTCCTCCCTCACTGGGCTGTAACTCCTTGAGGGTTGCATCCACTCTTGGATCTCTAGCACCTAGCCCAGGGCCTGATATTGGTTGGTACATAAGGGATGTTAGTTGAAAAGTCGGAATTTTACTTGGAGTCCCATAGTCAATCCAGTAAACAAATTTACTAACATGGTTTTAGCCCTTATTTTAACCCATTCCAAAATCAACATTTGGGTTAAGGAAAACTGCTCATTAGACCTATCAGTCTAAACACAGTATAATTATAGCAAAGGCTGTTTCATCCAGTGTTCTGTAATTGGAGCTTCCTATTCACTAGCACTTTCCCATATTCCCACAATAATCACTGATGTATGTAATGACAGCCCTGAGGCAGTGCAAAATCCTTTCGGATAACCAAGAAGATAACACCATGTTCTGACTAGCTGAGGGCATTTCACTGTTTTCTTGGTCTTTGAAAATATGTAATCCCTGGTTGTTATCCATGGGGAATCTCTTTTCACCAGAGATCAGATTTCTTAGAGTACACTACCCTTTGATCAGCTCAGATAACTGTTTACTATACTCAAAACCGGATAACCAAGCTCGCCCATAATCACATGTGTGTGTGATACATAATTGGGTCATAGCCTGGTTCATAAGGGGAGTAATTATCTGATTTTTTTTCCTTTCCTTTTTTTTGAGTAGAAAACTCTATTAGTTCTTCTATCAAAAAAGCACTCCTTCTCCCAGATCGCTGGATCATGGGGATTGTTTCAAGGTAAAAGAAAGAAAAAAGAAAAAAAAAATCCCAATACTACTCAATGCTTTCCATCAAGTATTTTAAATTTCAGTTTATAGTTAATCCCTTTCATTTCAGTATTTGACTAATTGATGGAGATGACATCTTTTAAACATAAAATGACTGCTTTCAACCCTAATCATTGTGTTTATGGCTTTTTAATTTTTTTTTTTTGCACATGCCAATTTAATGTGGGTAGGGTAGGAATAACATTATCATTATAAAGATCTTTATACATTATCTTAATTATTGAAAATACTGATAACTGAATGGAAAATACTTGGAGAAGTACTCTGAATTACTGTCTATGCAACTTCAAAGAATTTTCTTATTGACTAGGTGCTTCAATTTTCTCATCTGTGAAATGGTATTAATAACCAGTCATACTTCATGGAATTATAATGATTACATGTAAAATCTTAGAACAGTGCCTGGTATATAGTGAGAAGTCAATAAATGTTAGTGATAAATATATAATTTGCCCTTCAATTTATATACCTTACAAGAGTGTTGGGACTTTTGAGGGTCCCTTGTATTTATTATATAGTGATCATTTCAGATTGTTAGAGGAGGTAGAGTTTTCAAAGAAGGAGAAAAAGGAGAAGAAGGAGGAGGAAAAGGAGGAGAAGAAGAAGAAGGAGAGGAAAGAGAAGGAGAAGGAGGAAAAGGTAAAGAAGAAGGGAGAGAAGAAGAAGGAGGAGGAGGAGGAAAAGAAAAAAGAGAAGGAGGAGAAGGAAAAGGAAAAGGAGGAGAAGGAGAAGAAGGAGGAGTCCCAGCAGCAGCTGCCCCATCTGCCTGCTGCTGTACCAAGATCCTGAATTCAGAACTCTGACTCAGTATGCTATCTTTGTTCCTAAGAGAAAAGTAAAGTGCCCATTTATTCCTTCTTAACATATTTCTCTTTGAAGTGGAGGTGTATGCCTTTTTCTTTAATGGAAGAAATCTCAGTTGCTTGGTAACAAAGCAGAAAATCAATGGCAAGCCTGGTCTTGGCAGTCCCAGTACACTTCATACCCAGGTCCTCCATCCTAAAGAACATTCCTTGGCCACCGTGTCAGCTTGCAGATTCTCAAAGAACTAGGCTCCAGTGGCAGGATGCCACTTAGAGAAAAAGCAAGGCTAGGCTTCTTCTAAAAATTCTTTGTAGTAATGACTGAAATAACACCAGCATGGAAATGAGGAGTTCAGAATAACAAGTCCCCAAGCCTACCTTGTCCCCTTATCCCTGTCCCCTATGAGTACTAATAGAAATGCCTGGGACATTCTCCAGTGAAACTATAAGGGGTTGACACCTCTGTTATTCTCTTTCTAGGTAGCTTTGATCTCCCACACCCAACATACTTAGTCAAGTGAACAGAAATATACACAAAAACCATCCAGTGCTTATGGCCAACACAAAGTACTCCCATAAACCCATACATGTCTTCTACCACTGTCAGGACCAGGCTGCCTGGTAAGGCCCCCTGGCTCTTCCTATTCTAGCCACCCCCTTCTCCACATTACATGCATTATTGTTCAGGTTTGCATTTTACATTTGCAATCTCTTATTCATGTCTTATCTCATCCAATCCTGAAAGTAACTCCTTGAAAAAAGAGTGGATGTTATCTCTATTCCAAAATACAAAGAACAACCCCCTCTAGAAAGTTTGGAGCTAAGATGTTAACTCAGGCATTCTGATGGAGAACACAAGAATTATTCTACTACCCTATATGGATTTCCTTCATTTTTTAATAGACAATAATAACTATAACAAGAGCACTAATAATTAATGCAGAGCACTTACCATGTGCCAAGAGACTGTTCTATGTGTTTTTTGTACATTTATCCATTTTAATCTTCTATGACTTCTATGACTCCTATTTTACAAAGGTAGAAACTGAGGTACAGAGAGATTAAGTGATCTCCCTAATGTCATACAACTAGAGTAAGGATTCAAATCCCACCAGTTGGGCTCCAGAGTCTGTTTCCAAGCCCCATTCTATATTTTGTCCTAATGATTAATGAGAGGATAGTTTGGTGAAACTAGAAGAGTATTTTTGGATAATCTCAGACTTAAGTGTGATATACACCCCTACCATGTGACCACATCAATACATTTACAATGTGCGATGCAAAAATATCCAATGTATAAATTAGAATTAACAGCTAAGGAAGCGATTGATGCCCAAGTTCAGTGGAGAAAAGAAAGATAGGAAGGATGGTAATGATCTAATAAATATACTGCCAGATAATTCTTTCTATTAAAATTTATTTGTGGACTGTCACAGCTTGGAGTATATAAAGGAGACATGAAGAATAAATGAAACGTGGTATCTTGGGCTAAACCCTAGAACATAAAAAGAACCTTAGTTGAAATATAAGGAAAATCTGAATAGAGTCTACAATTAATAGTATTATACAAAGATTAATTTCTTAGTTTCAATAACTAGGTAATTAGTTATTATTAGGTAAACCATTTATTAGGTAACCAATAATTAGGTAAACCATTTATTAGGAAACCAATAATTAGGTAAACCATTTCAGACTCAAATGTAGTCAAATCTCAAAGAAAAATCTAGTGAGAGAGTAAGTACCAGATTTCAAGTATACATTTCATACATCCGTGTTAACTTTGTAATTAGATTCTTCTTTGGTGCGTTCACTGAAAACACATTTATTGAGCACATACTGTGTATGCAAGGATGGACAGGACCAAGACCCTATCTTTAAGGATCATGTCACCTAGCAGAAGGAACTGAATAAGAAAGCAAATTATGACGCTTTGACACTATCCCAAGTATGACCAGAATTTTTTCATTCAATTCAGTATAGATATTTTCATTAACTAATACAGACCTTGTGGAAAATTTCGTTGAAATACAATGATTACACTCACCTTAATTTCAAACTTGGTAATGATCTATTGTGTCAAAACAAATTCCATTGGAGATTTTAAGAAATGAAGAGGCTCTTAATCTATCATTTAATATATTATTGATGGATGGAATAGCCACTTTTACACAGTCCAAGAAAGCATGATATGTCATAGCTGGAGTAAAATCTGCACGCATTCATCCCACAGTAGAGTGTATTTCAGGCTTCATTTATAGCCTACCTTTATAACAACTTCAATCCCTCTGTTTTTCTCCTAAATATTTGCCTCTTTCCCATCTACACAGATATGCTGGAAGGAATACCTCATTTGCTCAGATGTTTTTGGATGCATGCCCAATAGAAGATTTTAGCAAGCATCTCTCAAGAAGACACCAATGTAGCTCGGTCCACTTTGTAGGCACTGCTCTGGGCTAAAGCCCTTTGTAAACCTCTAAATCCATTTTGAATATACAGCTTTCAAGCTTTCAGATTCTATTCTCTGGTCCTGAATTGTCTGTTGTACTCATTAATTACCTTTTTGTGAAAGAAAAAAGAATAAAAATAAAAAGAAATCTCTCTCAATTTCCCTAAAGCCCCAGACCTTAGGATTCACCAAGAAAAGCAATTATCTTTTTGTACAGTATTGATCTGTCTGGACATTGCCTCTCAGTGGATTATCCATTTAGTTCTGGAATTTAAAAATCCTCACAATGCCAACCTCTGTGTTACCAACTGAATTAATGTCCATTCCTCACCTGCAGGCACCCACCATGGTCAAGTTCACTATGATATTAAGCTGTTTGACAATGGAATTTCACTCAGGAAGGAAAATACTTTGGTTCATGTTGTGCATATATTTGGAATTTCTTCACTTAGCACCATTTAAGACCCTAAACTTTGATTAATCAACTAAGCTCCAAAATTGAAAGCATGCTCTTTGGGAGAAAACACATGAGATTATTCACAAAAGCCTTATAGAATTTACTATATCATAGTACATTCCATGCATGACTGATAAAAATCTGTGTAGGAGACTCTGGCCATAGAATGCCAGACATGATCTTCTGAGGCTTCACGTAATTCATGATATCACTAAATTCTTTGAAGGTTTCATTGGTAAATATGTTCTACAATATGATACATTAACATTAACACTATCTTACAAAATCACTTTGAAAAGAGAGACAGCACTGGAGAGTTGGGACCTGCTGACAAATTCAATTTTTTTTCTTTATTTACTGATGCATAAATTAGATTTAGGGTGATTTTTCTATCTGACCAGCTAGTTTTCTCAATATTAATATTAAGTAAATATTAACATTAAACTGCATTTTAATTTATTCTTTTGAAGTCTGGATATAATATACAGGGACTCAAGAGCTGGAACTTCTGGATATTCTTTCTTGAGTTGGCCAAGCCAGATTAAGAGCGGCCAAGAAGTGGTACTTCCTGATGTGAACACTCTAGTTCAGGAGGTATATCAGCAAGTTCCAGGATCTCATCTATGAGAAGGCAGATAGATGTCTACTTATGACTGGTCTGAGTCATAGTTATTGTGGTCTATGATTGCCAGTTGGTTATATCTACCAGACAATTGATTGTTTCCTAAAAGAGAGACATCCATAATCTTAAGATGATATAAAAATAGTAAAATTTTGACAGAAATAATATTTAAACCAGGTAAGGTGCTTCTTAGTGCTCAAATATACTCTCTGCCTGAATTTACTCTTACTTAGGAGAAAAGAGATTACCTTCTCCAAATCAAATATTCTGTGGAAAATTTTGCCACTTGTCTGTCATGCTAATTGGCATTTGTTGATAGACTCACATTCTTCCCCCAAAGATATGTAAAGTCATATCTTATCAGACTACCTAAAGCCCCCTTGGCAAGATTTTGAGGGCTCTGCCTGCAGTACCTAATTTTCAAGATTTTCCCAGCAATCGTTTCCCTGAAGCCTTGTGACTGGCTTTCTCTCTTGTTAGGAAAGGCAGGAACTATGCAGACACATGAGTGGAAAAGCTGATAAAACAATCTCTTGGTTTCATCTTGTTGCCTTCCACTCTAGGGACCGAAATGACATGAGTGTGCCATAGAACGGAATAGCGTGGAGCCTGAAGGAGTCAGGGGACAGATTGTGTAGGCATTAAGAAATCCCAGGAAGAAGAAAGAACCTGGATTTTGGTTTTAGGTACACCTGGATTTAAATCTGGTCTCAGCTGTTCACAAGTGGCAGGAACCTTGGCAAGTCACTTAATCTCTGAATTCCGGATCTCCAATTGTTACATGAGGATAATAGTTCCTATCTTTGTGACTTTGAGGGAATTACAGGGAAAACAAAACAAAAGCAGACACATCCACTCCTACACACATACACTTGTGCACCAGTGAGTGCTTTATGAATAGTAGCCGTTTTTATAAGAAAATACTCACCCCGGGGGCACCTGGGTGGCTCAGTGGGTTAAAGCCTCTGCCTTCAACTCAGGTCATGATCCCAGCATCCTGGGATCGAGCCCCACATCGGGCCCTCTGCTCAGTGGGGAGCCTGCTTCCTTCTCTCTCTCTCTGCCTGCCTCTCTGCCTACTTGTGATCTGTCAAATAAATAAATAAAATCTTAAAAAAAAAAAAAGCCAAGTTGTTCTGATAGAGATCAAAAACATTGTTGAAAAGATGCCTGTTGACTTCTTCTGAGATCTCCTTGCCCCTGTTGCTTGCAGCAGATGACCATAAAATTTTTTTCACTGGGAAGTTTAAGAATATCAGATGTGAACTTCCTTGACTCTCCTCCTGTTCATAATTTTGGTACAATTCCCCAACCCTGTTTTCACTTTTGCTCTATAGGAGAGGTGACCAAAATTAAACTACCGCCCCTTGGTTTTTCTTCCCTTTCCCTGCTTCCTTCCCCTCCAAGTTAGCCAATTTTGTCCACGTTTTCTCCCATGCAATGTCAGTCTCTGCCTTTGTACTGGCCCTTTCTCTTGTGCCTGAAAACATCATTACATCTCCTTTCTACACATGCACACTCTTGTATCCATGTCATTACCTTGATGGAGATGACCTACGAGTTGCAACTCTGTGAGGTAAGTAGGACATACGTAGGCCCCATTTTCGCATATCAAAAAACTGATTGTCACAAGCTAAGTAACTCTGGGGTCTTGAACCCTATGGTCAAGACCTTGACAACGGCAGTAGTAGGGAGTATAAAACTCAGGTCTCCCACTCTCTTTCTACATGCAAAGCCAATGACCACTCAATGTCAGTTGTGAACTTAAGATGGCCTCTTTTAGGGAAGGTCACCACAGCAAGTTCCACTTTCGTCTCTGGAGCATGGAGACTGCCTCATGCATGGAACAGAGCTGCCAGCCCCAGGTGTGATAAGTGACACATCTCTAATTGTCACATTGCCCAGACGTCGTAATCTGTCCTCCCAGGTATGAAGGCCCATTAATAACTCTCTGGGGAAGGGAGGCAGTGTCCCAGATGCAGTCTTGTCACATGATCTGCTTTCTGATACAGAGTTCCCATAATCAGTGCTAACATGCCCTCCAATGTGTCACAACACTCATTGTCTCTCAGTCTCTCACAATATACACGAGGAAGCAAACCCCCTTATCATTTAATAACACTCCCTGATACTGAACACTGGAGAAAATGGAAACACTCCGAGGGAGAGGAGAAAGCTAGTTATGTTAGGAAGTTATTAAGCTTGCAACGCAGGCTCTCAGGAGGCTGAGAGTTCAGACAGAGGAACAGATCCTACTTTAACCCTATTGCTGCCTTCACCCTCAGGCTAGGCAGACTTCTGACAGGACAGGGGCCCCATGCAGATAGAGGAGATGCTTCGGGGGGATGAGAAGAAAAAAAAAAAAAACTATGGAGTTTGTGTTTCTGCTCTGCTGAATGAGGTTTTGTGTCATTGTTTTCACCTTGAAAGGAAATACAGTTTGACATGGAACACCAGTTGAGAGTCTGTCCTAGGATTCAGAACTGATTTTGGTCATAAGCATATGCATTGGCCTCAGTGTACGTGTATATACAGTGGAAGAAGAATGCTTTCCCCTGGTTAGCATGAGGGCATGCTACAAAATGCAATATATGGTATAGGGCAAAGTGCTTTAAGATTTTAGGAGAAATTATTAATAAAGTCATGACAATAACAACGGCTAACATTTAAAAGACCCTTAGTATGGGGTCAGGCAGTAGTATATCAGGGCTTTCAAGGTATCTTCTCATTTAATCCTCATGTCAACCCAATGGAACTTCATTATTCTCCCTTTTAACAGATGGGGAAACTGAGGTAGAGTACACTATGTAACTTGCCTAAAGTCACAGAGCTATTGAGGAACAGAGTCAGGATTTGAATCAAGAAAGTCTGGCTCCAGAGAATGCTCTTGGTAAAGAAGTCTGCTGTTAAGTAGAAACCTTGAATTTTATGTTGGTGAGAGAAACAGAAAGAGAGAATCAGAGACAGATAGAGAATCTGTAGAGAGGGCTCAATGGGAGGGAGCACGAGAGATCAGAGACCATGTAGGCAAATGATACCTCACGATCAATAGACCCCTTTAACCCACCCTCTCCTCCAGCCTTCAGGAGCTCAGTCTCTACCTTCCTCAAACTCTACCAGAAACAGAACACCAGATATTTTCCTTATACACTACAATCTTACAACCACAAGGCTTGTGTTTTACCCCCAGCCTTCTCACTAGCCAACTGGGACCCTAGGTAGGTAACTCTCTGGGTCTCTGCATGGTTACCTCTAAGATGAGCATTTGGATGACAGCCTCTCAGATGCCCTCCAGCCTTGAACCATTTATTCTGGACTTCTGACTGAGAAACTGCTGATCGTGACCACTCGCTCTATCAGTACAGAGATCCCCACCAGAGCAGGCATATCCAAAGTGGGCTGAGCATCCCCCAGAAGTGCCAAAGTGGGTTCACTGGGGTTATGGCAAAAAATACTGGAATGTCTATTTTTGAAATCTTCACTTTTAGAAAATCTGGTGTTGCTGTATGTTTCATAATATAAACAGGTTAGCACATGTGCACAGTACATTAAGCACACATATAAGTAGTGCACAGTTAATTTTTTTTTTCCTGTGTGTGGAAATCAAAAATATTGGGAGGCCACAATACTTGAGAGCTAAGCTGGGCCTGGCTCTTTGCAGCACTCCCCAGAGGCTATGCCCAATTTGCCATATTGGTGGAATCCTACCAATGCCTGTGGACCTGGACTAGAACTTAAAGCTAGTACCAAGGTGGTTCACACTGCAATTTATTTTTGCTTCCTAAAATTCAAGGCTTAATGCCATTTCCTAATTTTAAGCCACAGGGGCAGGAATGACATTAACAATAACAACAGCAACAATACTATTAATGATAATACTGGTTTAAAAGCATGTGTGCTAGGGGAGAAAGTCCATCTTATTACACAGCCATATCTGAATCCCAGATTTTTAAGGAAAATATTACTCTAAAGGACAGGTGCAAGTGCCCAATGGAATCAAGACCTTCTCTCTCAGAAAAAAAAAAAAAATCATCATTTACTCTTAAGCCTCTGTGATTAACCTTACAGTACACTAAAATATATGAAACATGTTGACAGTGCCCTGTTAGTTTTCTCTACCATTCTGTCTATTTTTCTGAGTCACAAATAGATTAAGTTCCATTTTGAAGTAATCCTCTCACTTGATTTCCCTCTCTATATTCAGATACTCACAGTAATACCTGGAATATTATATGCTATTCTGACCTCTTTAGTTTGTGAAGAATATTGAAATATCAGAGAAGTTACAAAGATAGGCCCAAGAAAAAAAAGGCAATGTTACAAAGGCTGGAAGATAAAACATATGAGGAAAGGTGGGAAGAGCTAAATTTATAACATCTGGCAAAGCAATGACTCCAGGGGACTAGATCACAGCCTATAAATACCTTCAAGGTAACAATATAATTGAAGGGAAAGAATTATTCATAGTCTCAGAAGATGATATGACTGGAAGCAATGGCCTGAAGCAATGGAAGAAAAAGTTTAGGTAAAATTGTCAGGAGTAGTACAGGTGGGAGGGGAGTGGGGAAATTCTTGACTATCAGAGGAATGAAACAGAAAAAGTAATCCAGGAGGAAGCATTTGAAGCACTTTGATCCAGACAGCCCAAAGCTCTCGAGTAAGAAACAGGGATTAATAATGTGTTCCTCGATCATGAACCACCTTTCACTCTTATGACAATACAGAGCTCTCAGACGTACCCCTAAAGGGCGGCCCCCTTCAGAAATGGCTAAGTAATTGGAGTTTTGAGTGAAGACTCTAAATTAGAGGCAAATAGTTAAGCACACTCTGACACACCAATATTGTAAAATTATGCATTAAAGTATGATAGAAAAACGTATTATTTCATACATATTATATGAAATGTCATATTTTAAGAATGACACCCAACTTTTCCCAGAAACACTAATGAAATCCTCATTTAAAAATTACCATTCTGTGTTCAGTATGAATGTTCTCAAAGAGCACAAAGGGAGCCATTGAGTTGAAATCATTAAATGTGTTATGCTAAATACCAGATTATACCTATGAAACAGATATGTGAGCCCCATATATTTTGGAGTGGGCAAATAGGTGCCCTTAGGACAGTAATGTAAAGGTCAACTTCTAGACCCTTCTAAATTAAGCATGTGTCTATGAAAATGTTTGAGAGCTCAGTTTATGTATAGAATGCAAAGGTATGACCCCACACTGTTAACACTACTTCCGTGTGAGAAGATTAGGAATATCCAAGATCTGCAGGTGTGGGACAGCCAAGTGGAAGAAGGAAGATGCTAAATGATTTGTGTGGCAGAGAGAGGGTGGAGGATACAGGTGGTCAGAAATGGCATGTCCGTAGAAATGGCAACAGTCCCCTGTCTCCAGCTGGCTGATGCCACGTAGGAACCCTGGCCCAGTATAGCTGAACCTTCTGATTTTTTAAAGAGAACCTGGAAGTCTCAAGTTGTATATGAAGCATCTGAATTTTAAAATATACTTGTTTATTGGATGAGGCCCAAGAGACACTAACTGGGCATATTCTCTAAACTTCTCACATTGAGGACAAGCGACTCCTTGTCTGAGATCAGGAACCAGGCATAGCATGTTGGTGGGGCTCAACGAAGAAGTGGGCTTGCTTGTGCTATCCTGCTGGAGACTGGGGAGACAGAAGGAAGAAAATAACTTCATTCCTGCTTTTTCAGTCTGATGGATCCAGAAAGGGAGGAAGTGTTGAAGTAATTGCAGTAGTTCCATTTTTTTTTTTTTTTTTTTTTTTTTTTTTTTGTCAGATAGAGCGCAGGAGCGAGCACAGGCAGACAGAGAGGCAGGCAGATGCAGAGGGAGAAGCAGGCTCACTGCTGAACAAGGAGCCCGATGTGGGATTCGATCCCAGGATGCTGGGATCGTGACCTGAGCCAAAGGGAGCCGCTTAACCAACTGAGCCACCCAGGCATCCCAGTAGTTCCATTTTCAACAGCCCCACGTAGCTGCCCTGTGTATGCTCAGGAATCTAAGCATGCTGACCAGGTTCATGACCCATAAGGAGGGCACAGCGAGCTCTGGCCTCACTGTCAGTCATCAGGAACAGCAGAAACTCCCTCTGAGAGGGAATCAAAACTTTATCTACTCAGAAGACAGAAGAGAACACAATGGTGACTTTTTATGGACACCCACAGAAACTTAGTGGAAGTTTGTTTCCAGAAGGTGCTAGGTGAAAAGCAATGGTTAGGTTTCTAAAATCTAGAAAGTCTCAGTCTAAGTTTATAAGGTGGCTCTTGGTGGTTGGAAATGGAGTATGAATTCACAGAAGAGTGTGGTTCGGGTTGGGTGCTTAAATGTACACACATACACATTTTTGCTGTTGGGTAAAATGAACTGTTCTTTCTCAATCCTGTGATCTTGACCAGCTCACGAGTGCAAAACCACATGCAGAGAATTTGGCGTCAAGTCTCACTATTTCACAAAATCCATTGTCCTCTTGGAGAGAGACGTGCGGGTTGAAGATACATACCTCATCGAGAAGTTTGGTTTTCCTGCTAGGGTTGGGGTTCATACCCAGGATAATTTGTTGTGAATATAATAGTCATATCAAACACTCACTTTTTACAAAGAAGCAATTTGTGGAAAGATATGGAAAAGTCTCCCATAGTGCCTTCTATGTTCTTTCACAGCCACTGTATAAAGTGGGTGTGTTCATTTTGTTTTGTTGTTTAGGAGGAGAGAGTTAATGGTAAGGTGGTCAGTTCCAGAAGGGGGTCTGTTACAAGATGGTGAATCCCCAATTTTGGATGAAACACATTTAACTGTTCTTTGGAGAATCATTGTAAAATAATCATTCCCAGAGTCTCTGCAGAGACCTAGCTCAAATAAAAGATCAAGATTTAGAAAAAAGACTTGAATGGTGTTCCCCAGAGCTGACTTACTGTGTCTGCATTTCAGTCCAATGTTTGCCTGTGTTTAACGCACACACACAGCTTGAAGAAGGAAGCGCACACTCTGTGTTTTGCAGAGTTTGGGTGTGAATCAAAGGCAAACATGTGGTCCCATTCTGTTTCCTGTGGCATTCAGTGAATTGAAGGGAAAACCTAATTTGTACTGATACTGTCACCACAGGCACTGCTCTTGTCATTGGGTGCGGGGCCTAGGAGCCCTAGGTCAATATGTAGATGGGACGGTATAAGCAGGCTTAAAGAATATACTGGAAACAGCGCGGTCTGTCCCAGGGAGGGTGAGTTTTCATTTGATTTTGGTCTTTGTCCTTTTTTTCCTCTTCTCAGTTAGTACTGTCTGGATGCTTCAAGCAATTTGCTGTCTGTGAAATAAAGATGGATGTTCTGAAGGCGTCCTGCATGATTACAAAATAAAACACTAGGAATGGCCACAGTCATTTCAAAGGAAAAGGCACAGAAATGGAGGGTAAAGATGTTATCCCTTTTTGTTTCATTTTGGTACTGGAAACAACCTAGAGTGGTTGTTCATGGGGGTCTCAGTAGAACTAGCTGGTGAGAGGGCCCTTTGTGCTCTTCTTTGATTATAAGAGTAAGAGGTTCACATGCAGATCTGGGAAACCAAAAAGAGTACAAAGATGGAAATAAAAGTTTGGTAGGGATTTGCCAATCTGTTAATATGCCAATTAATTAAATATATAGGACATTGCATTTTCAGCAAATTCTACAGAACCCAGATACTGATTGCTTGTACCCATTAGAAGGTAAGCTCCATGCAAACAGGCAATTTGTCTATCTTATCTACTCCTGTATCCCCAGGTCCTAGAATTTACCTGACATATAGTAGTAGCTGGTTCGATAAACAAATGAATGAATCATCTTTTACTAAAATAGGCTGGTAATCTTTGCCTGCTTGGCTAATTTTAACTCAGCAAATCTATTCCTCCCACCTCCCTTTTTTCTAAAACCAAGTTTGTCATGTTATACTTCTTGCGGTATGCCCCTATTCCTGTTCTCAACTAAACCTCAGGGAGATTTTTGTCTTATTTTTAAAGATAGCTGCTCTTTGTGGGTAGTCAAGGACTTCCCCCAATGCACCTTCACAGGGCTTTGGGCAACATGTCGCCCCAAGCTCATTTTCCTCTTTCACACTTTAGTCTTGAATTTAAGCTTTGCTGTTTAGCCATGCAACAAAACCAGCTCCAGTATTGCTGATCTAAGTAGCAAACATGAAAGCCTATTAGCCTTAAGAATTAGGCATCAAGTCAGGGGCAAGTTGAATGGAATCTGCTCCCATTCTAAGAAAATGTGATTTCCAACGTAAAGGTCTCCCTTTCAAGTTTTTACTGTGTTCTCCCGCTAGACGTTAGAAGCTAACAGGCCAGTGGATAACAGCCTGGAGCTGTTGTAAAGATACTTCCACCTGGTTTTAAATTAGAAACACAAAAATTAAATACTGACTGCAGCGAGACTAAATGTGTCTCTGTATTATTTGAGATCAGTTAGGGTTTTCAAGCAGGGATATTTGAAGACTTCTAATATGGCATTTACCACACCTAAAATATGAGAATGCATTTATCTGGTAATCTCTGCTCAGATATACTACATTTGAAAGGATTTGTGTTAAAATTTGGGGAAAAAAGTCACCTCTGAGCTTCTCATAGCACCATATTGCATTTAAAACCTCAGATTAGTTTCCAAGCCTATTCTGCTCAGGGATGTTTAAGAAAGTGGTTTGGGAGTAATTGGGTGCCTAATGCCATTGAGACAAAAACAAATACTGGGAAGCAATAAAAGGTAATGTAAAATGGAGAGTTTCTCTGAATCCCAAAACAAAGTGACCTAATTCCAATTATGTATTCTGCTTTAGCCAAAATGCTGTGCTCCATCCCTCTATTTCTGTTTACCATCCTTTGCTACGTGGATTAAAAAAAAAAAAATCACAGGCCCTATTAAATTCACCACATCTGACTTTAATATTAAATAGGTAATTATCCAAAGCAGTATGTATGACATTAGAATCAAACACATCATCATCTCACCTGTTTTCCTTTCCTGAAGACTAGGAACAAATGGCTACTTAATCCTTGGAGCTTTAGTTTTGTTATCTCTAACACTGAGGCAATCTTACCAATTGGACAGCAGTGTGAGGACTGTAGAGTGAATGGGTTCTTTTATATGAAATAGACTAGACAATGAATAAAACAGCAAATGCAGGAGTGATTACAAAAATATGCATGCCATCAGGTGAGAATGTAGGTTTGTAGTGATGAGAAGTCAACCAGTAGAGTTTATTTCAAAAGGATTTACTAAACCTATGTACTGTACTTTGCATTTGAGAAAGGGCTGGATAATTTTATGATTGGATAGCATCGGTAGCTATCCAAGCTAAAATGATGATGAAGGTGAAAAGACTCCATACCTCACCTACACAAGGTGATCAAGGGGAATCAGGGAGTGTATTCTTTGGGTGAATTGCAGTATGACCTGAAATCCAAACAGCCTCCCAAAGTGATGTTCCAAGGCATGAGGGGTGAGGACATATATCAGATAAAAACAGCATTCAAAGACCACAGCCTTTCGTGAGCTCTCACAGTTGGGCCATTCACATGTTGGCTCTGATTTGCCATTTGCCTGGTTGCTAACCCTCTTGTTGAAAACTACAAGCACCTTAGCCTCGCTTAGGTCCTCATTTCCAGGTCTCCAACCACAAACTCTTAGACACCAACAGCTTTGCTGGATGGTAGGCACACATATATTATTATGAAAATGATCTTATCTTTGTAGATCCCTCAATAGTAACAAGGCCCACTCACATGCATTATCTCATTTGATCTTCCCCACAATACTATGAGGTTGGCAGAAGAGTGTCTATTTCTTCACCATTCACATAAGATAACTACTAGCTGGTGGAGTCTTCTGACTCTGAGTTAGCAATGCCATTGACAACTACTAAAAGAAGCACAGAATGATTACTGAGAAAACCGGAAGGACAAAGATTACATGCTATTACATGCATCCAATAAATGGATGGCACATAAAAGAGGTGTGACTAAAAGGTATGAAAGAACTAGGTCTATAGCTACTTCTGTTTGAAAAACCTCTCTGAATCCTCTGGATCTCTGTAACAGTTCACCATCTAGGTTTTCTATGATCCTCTAGCTTTTTCTTTTTTGTTTCCTCTCTTTTCCTCCTGCATTTTGAAACTTATGTATGTATTTCCCAAGTCTCTACTCATTTATGTCCCTAAAGGTCTTAGCAAGCCTCAGTTTCCCTTGTCATTTCAGGCTGCGAATTTTTAAGTTCCTGCTTCTGCCCACCTCTCTCATCTGAGTTCATCACACATTTCCAATTGGAACTCTCTAGATTGACTCTTGGATACCTTATGTATGTGTTGGATCACTAACATCAGACTCTGACTGCTTTATCCTAAAATTCATTTTTCTTACTTGTGCCCTGTTTTACTTTTATTGTTAATGAAATTCAACCTTCCCAGTCTCTTATATATTCCTTACTTCCCTCCCTTTCCATCCAACCAGATGGCAACACCTGTTGATTTTCTCTCTGGGATGACTATCCTTTTTTTTTTTTTCATTTTTATTACCTTCCTATGATCATCATCACAGAATAAGTCCTTAAAAATGTTTTTCCTGGACTACTTAAACAATAATCTGCTATGTACTGCCCTTGAACCCATTGAGAGCCACTCTTTCAACAGAGCCAAAGTAGTCCTTCTGAAAATTAAGTTTTGGGCATTTCATCTTCTGCTCATAGACTTTCAATGTCTTCTCATTACTTTAAGAAGCAATCTGTCAGTATGGCATTCCAGTCCTCCTCACTATGGGCCTGAAGTTCCTCGAAAGAAAACAAGCAAACAAAACTGAAACCTTAACTATCACGAATTTGGCATGAACCAGTTACTCATTAAGCATTTTCATATACGTTATTATAAATCTTCACACAGACGTGCAAGGAGGCATTACTACTTTTCTTATCTCCATTTTACACAGCAGTCAATTCATCCAAGGCCAGAGAGCTAGCCAGGGGGTAGAACTAGATCTTGAAACACAAACCACTTGCCTCTAAAACATAGGTTCTTTCTGCTATTCCACATTGCCGGCCTTTTCCCTCAAGAGACTTATTCTGGTCAAACTGAACGTCTAACAGATTTGGGAACATAGCCTTTATTTTCCTCCTTTGAGGAGGGAATCTTCCTCTAGAATGTTCTTCATGCTGGATATCTTCATCTAGCATATTCCTTCTTCAGGTTCCATCAGCCATAATCTGTCCCACCCTCTCTGTATTCATTTTTTCATTTCTATAAACTATACTAGTCTTACCTTCCTTGGAATCTACCCAACGCTATCCGAAAACAGCCACATGTACAGTTTTTATTTCAATCCTTGATGTTAAATTTTACATCACAACCCCAAGTAAATTGCTATTCCACAAATATATGTTGAATTCACCACCACTACTATACTTTCTACTCTGAAACTTTCATTAGGAGTGTAATAGTAATTAAGAGTCAGAACTGGATTTGAATGCCTGCTCAGTGCTATCTTGGGAAATTTCTTTAGCTTCATTAAACATCAGTTGCCTCATTCATAAAGTGAGGATATTAATAGTGACTACCTCACTGAGTCATTGTGAGTTCATAATAAAATGATGTAAACAGAATTCTAACGCAGTGTCCAGTACCTGGTACTTTGTCAATCGATATTAGTAGTATAAGTGATGATAATGGTAGGGGGGTAAGATGATTTACTTATGGTCCTGAATAAATGTAGGCAATAATCATCTGTGTCATTAAATTATCTGCCATTTTATAGAAAACAGAGTAGAAAAATAAACCAAATTAAAAGCAGTTAACTAAGGACTCAAGAACAGCATAAGAGACTTTAATTGTCAATCATCTCCTGTCATCCTGAGTATGAAATGACGTCAGGGTGAAGGTTAGCTTGATCGATCAACAGGGCTTATCTAAATGTCCTTAAGTGATTCCAAAGGTGTCAATTCGGGCTGGGAAACTACAGGTCTGGCTGTCAGAACTATCTTTGAGGCTAATACAGTAATACAGTTCCCTCTGCCATCTATCAGGGACACACTAACAAGTTGAAACAGCAGCAGCGACAGCATCAGGATGTAAGCATATGATGGTATGGAGTAGGTGGCTAATGAATTCCCCCATTAATACACTGAGCTTTCATGCCTTCTGAATACAGTCAGGGATCTAAAATCCATCATCTATATATAGCTTCAGGGAGGCAATGAGTTATTTCTTGCCCTGTTGCAGTGAACAATACCCCAGGAGTAATGGCTAGGAACAGTGTAAGTGGTGGGTCAATGAGATAACTCATCTAGCGGACAGTGTTAAGGTAGGCCTGCCATGAAGTCATATGAGCCCCAGCGTTCACTTGATGGTACCTAGAGTTTGCCTTGCTTGCCGCACTTCAAATTCACATGTCTAAAAGCCTCTGCTATTCACAACTTGCTCAGCTGTCTGATAACTGCAGTAATCTGGGCTGTAAGCCACGAGGTTGGCTTTAAATCAGTAGCATCCTGACTTCTCCTTGGAATTTTATATCACTTAAGTTGCAATCTCAGAAAACCTGATTAAAGTCTATTTGTTATTTAAGAAAATAAAATAAGGGGCGCCTGGGTGGCTCAGTGGGTTGATGCCTCTGCCTTCGGCTCAGGTCATGATCCCAGGGTCCTGGGATCGAGCCCCGCATCGGGCTCTCTGCTCAGCGGGGTGCCTGCTTCCTCCTCTCTCTGCCTGCCTCTCTGCCTACTTGTGATCTCTGTCAGATAAATAAATAAAAATCTTAAAAAAATAAAATAAAATAAAATAAATGGTTTTCTCTGACTTAATTTTTTTTAATTGATGAAAAAGTTCCAATGATATTAAAAGCTATCCATAAATGAAAGCTCACTGTATGCCAGGAGCGAACCAAGTTTGTTATATACATCATCTCATAATGTGTAGGAAACCGAATATCTCATCATTTAATTACTATGGTCTTTCAAGTCTGTTAGCTCTTGGTGAGCCAATGTTGACTACAGTATCCCCCAAAAATGTAGTACTTTGCCTGGCACATAAAAAAACACTCATTTTAGGGACGCCTGGGTGGCTCAGTTGGTTAAGCGGCTGCCTTCGGCTCAGGTCATGATCCCAGCGTCCTGGGATCGAGTCCCACATCGGGCTCCTTGCTCGGCAGGGAGCCTGCTTCTCCCTCTGCCTCTCTGCCTGCCTCTCTGTCTGCCTGTGCTCGTGCTCTCTCTCTCTCTCTCTCTCTCTCTCTCTCTCTGACTAATAAATAAATAAAAATCTTTAAAAAAAAAAGAAAAAAAACCCCACTCATTTTAAATACATTAGTTGGGGCCCCTGGGTGGCTCAGTGGGTTAAGCCTCTGCCTTCAGCTCAGGTCATGATCTCAGGGTCCCCACATAGGGCTCTCTGCTCAGCAGGGAGCCTGCTTCCCTCTCTCTCTGCCTGCTGCTCTGCCTACTTGTGATCTCTCTCTCTCTCTCTCTCATGTCAAATAAATAAATAAAATATTTTTTAAAATAAATAAATGAATACATTAGTTGATGTTCATTAGCTAAATTCTCTGAATCCTATATTTTCTAAATTCTTCTTACGTATGCATTGAGGGTTCTGAAACATGACTATTATCAGTTAACAGTGAAAGTGTAGTGGATGTAAGTGATAAATGAGACAGATATGGCCATTTGGCCTCTGCTTCTCATCATTGTTTACTATCTGTGAAATATTCTCTATACATTTTGTCAGCTCGATTTTTATGATGCATTTTTACACATTTTATCTATATGTTAAAATTATCATTCACTTTTCCCACATATTTTCAGGAATCAAAGTCTATAAAATGCTTTTACTTGTATATGTGCTTTTATGTTTCCAGTTTACTTGATAATGGCAGTTTCTCATCCTCACTCAGTCTGGCTCTACCCTCATTAGGGCACTGGTTGCAGCCAGGACTCTTCCTGGGCTCTGTTAATTCCCAAGTATAGGGCCAGGCTGTTTATGCCTTTATCTGGTGCCCATGGTGGGCCTCAAACCTCTTTCATACTATCACCGCCTAGAAAGGTTCTGCTCTCCTGATGCAACTACTTGTATTTGTTTTGCCCTCCTTCTCTTTCCCTCTTTGGCCAGATATGGTCTTCCCATTTTCCATTGTTCATACAAGTGAAGAAGGACCTTCAGGGCAAGGTGAATTACACATTTACTGGTGAGGTTAGAGCCCTTTGGAACATTCTACTGAAGGGCAGTGGAGGCACAAGGCATCACCTTGTGTCATTGTACAGAGACAAAATGCCCTACAATGACATGCCAAGGAAGCTCCATGTCGTATCCTACTGACCTAACCATGTCTCGCTCAGAGGGACTCGGCTTCTTCACCCTGTGCTTACAGAACACACCCCAAAGTCTCGATTGTCAATCTGCTTAATTCAGAAACAACTGCTTTCAATCAGATGAAACAGGAATTTGTTTTCAGAAATAGTCTTTCCAGGCTTTTACAAATACTTACTCTTCCTTTCACTCTTCCTTTCACTAATTTTTTTTTTCCTCGATTGAAGTTATTCCTTTTGGGATATGTCATCAAGAAAACTACCATCTTACATTTGTGCAGTTTTTTTGGTCCACAACAAACAACTCCTAAATACTTTATTCCATCTGAACCCCAGGAAAAACCTGTAGTGTAGTATTTTTGTTCCCATTTAAAAGAAGAGGATGGTGAAGGCCAGGGAAATGATGACTTGCTTACAGCCAAAGAGCTCACCAGATGCTGAGACTCAAATGCACATCTTTTGAGTTCAAATTAAATACATTGTTCCACGATGGCGCGCTGCCCCTCGGAACCAAGTGTGCCATCAAAATAAACAGATTCGGATAGAAATACTTCGGGACTAACCGAATTTGGAGAGAACACACCCCAACTCCCACGCGGGGAGCTGCATCTGGTCCAGCCTGCGTAAGTGCTCACTTCATCAAATCCCTACTTCCACACCTCTCTCCCACCTTCTTCTCCAACTCTGCCGGGATGGAACGGCTAAGCTGGAAGCTGCAGGAAGATCCCCAGCAGGCCCTCTCCACAGAAGTGGCTAATGATCTGGAAAAGCTCCTAAGCCCAGAAAATCCAAAGAGGCCTTTTTCACTAAGAACAAATAGCAATGAAAGGGAATACAGAGCCAACCTGCCGTGCACAGTACTCTGTGGGAAACAAAATTGCATCTGTTGGACACCTTTGCTGTTTTCTTGTTTTTTCCCTCTCTACTTGCGTTACCAGTCTCAGAAATGCCAACATTCCTCTGTACTCCTCGCAGACTCCCCCAAATACAGCTCCTTAAGTCAAACCCAGTTCTGCCACTGACTGGATCCAGACACAAATCTAAGGTAACACTTCCCCACCCAACCTCACTGAAGACTAACTCAGCAGATGTTGATGGTTTCCTGTAAATATCTCACACAGAGACAGCCGAGTGAAGCATCCAGGCCAGCAATTTATAGATGCAATAGATGTGAGGAACAGACCGTTTATCATAATTCAGCTCTGCTCCGATTTATTCTCCAGGAGTCTCTCCAAATGCTGTAAATTATAGAAAAACAATACCGTACATACCAAACTTAAAAAATACTCTATTTCCCCAAACATGGCACTGAGAGAATACTATGAGCCTTTTATTTGGGGTGGGGGGCACAGTTTTCGCAGGAATACTTGGCCATGATAAGTCAGGACAGCGGTTCCCTCTCTTCTCTTACCCTCTTTTATCTAAGTATCTGCATTATAAGTCAGGAGAGAAGCAGCTGGAAAAGGTTATAGATTCTTGTCAAACAAAACAGATGCCCTGATACACAAATTTTCACTGTTCCTGAAAGGTTCATAATTAAAAAATGAATCCAAGAGGATTTACTGTAAATTACACACAGGGAGAAATAAATTAATCGCATATCTTTTTTACGCCCTGTATTAACTACATAAAGAGAAGCTAATTGTTGCCCAGTTATGCCCGACCTTCTATTTTGTAGGTGGTGAGGGGAGGTTGTCATGAGCTTCATGAGAGAATAGCAAGCACTTCATGGTAATCCTTTCTCTGGTCCTATTCAATTTTTTCCCGATTGGATAAACGAAGGTGAGTGTAACATGACACAGCTGCATAGAGCCTACACAGGAGGTCAACAGGCAGATGTCACTTGCATGTAATAGCGGCTTCTTTCCAAATATTGAGCAGATTAATTCCTCAACAATAGATTTCAATGGAGGAAACATATTTGAAGTAATATTTCCTTACAAATCTCTCTGCCCCAAGACACCCTCTCTCCACGGAATTTCATTTCATGCGTACATACTGCAAGCAAAGATCTTTTAGTCTTTGCCAAACACTTTTCATCTGGGATTTCATTAATATTACAATTAATAATTGACACAGAAAATAGTGCATCATGGAGGTGTGAACCAAAAAATGGAGATGTAAGCTAATTTGAAGCAAACCATCTCTAAATTATTTTAGATATCCTGGACTTCTCTGATTTAAAAACAAAAAATGATCTATTTCTTGTCTTACTCAACACTTATTGTCAAAGCCTACTTAACCACCATGAGGCCCTGTGTGAGTGGGAAGACTTTAAGTTTAAAAAAAAAAGAAAGAAAGAGAAATAAAGGGAAATGAAAGAAAGGAACAAAGAAAGAAAGAAAGAGAGAAAGAAGAGCCTCTGGTCCTTTGGCCAGAACAACAGATAATCTGAGCAAACTGAAATGGGAAAAATTCCTTTACCTACAGCACATACCCCACCTCTGTCTTGGTGCCCCTTTCTGTACACCAATTCTTCACCTGAAGGCACCAATGCCTTCATTCTGCTGAAGTTTCCTCCTGCTATCCACCCAAATGTCATATGCCCCCGAATTTATCATGCTTTTTTCTCCCCAACCCTCCACACAAAACTCAAATTCTGTTTGATCAGCTGACCTTGGCCTGTGTGAGAAGGATCATACCAAGACTAAAAAGTCTGAACCAATTAGCAAATGATTCAAGGGCTTCCAGTAGAGAAGGAGTTTAAGAAGATGCCAATTTTCCTAAAGAGTTTTTCATGTGTGGGCATCTCAGGATGACAAAGGGAAAGAAGGGGGAAGGTTCAAGGATAGGATCTCAGGTAGCCTAGAGCAAGGCTAATCCATACAGCATGCATCCATCCCCCAAAGTCCATTTCAGCGCAGGGGACAGACTCGCCCTCTGGAAACTGGAACTCCTGCCTGCTGCATTTGCCTGCTGCTCTCAGAAGTCTCTCTACCCACTGTAAAGTTTGAAGTGACGAAGTGAGAGGTCCTCAGAGCTGGCCAGCAGGAGGAAGCCTCTTTGCCATTCCTGCTCTGGGGACTCCACAGCAAGCAGGTCTGTTCTAAAGAGGGTGCTCACCTCAGGGTCAGACTCCTTGGTGTTCTTGGAAGAACATTTTTCTCTTGCCTCAAATAGGCTAAATGGGTGGTGAAAAGGGCTTGTTCCAACGACAGAGTCACTGCGGCTCAAAACCTTTCAGGAATTCCTAGGACTTGCCTTCAGTACCAGCTTATAAAATACAAGTTCTCAATCTCTCTCACTCTCCCTCCCCCTCTTTCTTTACCATGTGCCTGCCTCCCTCCTTCCTCTCCCCGCCCAGCCACTTGCTAATTACTGAGTTTATACATGTTTTTGAGCAACTTATGAGCTTGAAAATCATTCAGAAGAGCTCTTAGTAAAGCACTCTAAGTTGTTTCCAGAATCATCAGCCACTGGAAGAGTGACATTTGCCCATGCATGACCCCTTGCTGGGAGTACATCTCCAACAGGACAGGTCCTCTTAGTGTCTGGCTTCACTTCATTTCCTCTGGTGGGTTTCTCTTCTAGGTAAACTGCAAGCAGGAATGGATCCTTTTGCCTCCTGCCCAACCCTTTCCACTTTCCTTAATGGTCCTTAAATTATTTTCTTTTTGAGCAATGTTCTTTAACACAAGGAAACAAGCCACATGCATTAAACAAATCCATGTTTTACAGATTTTAAGTCACGCAGAAGTATCTTAGTCAGTATTTATGGCTTCATTTTCCTGGTGCACTTATGTCAACATCCAAAACAAGAAGCAGATTTTAGAATCAAGTCTTTTGACCTACTTGGATTCCTTTATTCCTGAGTGTGGTAAGGAATCTTCCCTTTGCTCTGCCTCAGACCTCAGGTTTTATTACGGGTTCTTTATGTCTCTATGAAAAAGTTTGCAGCCTAGGGCAGGGGTTACCAAGGTATAGCCCACAGCTTTCTTTATAAATGAATTTTGGGGGCGCCTGGGTGGCTCAGTGGGTTAAAGCCTCTGCCTTCGGCTCAGGTCATGATCCCAGGGTCCTGGGATCGAGCCCCGCATCGGGCTCTCTGCTCGGCGGGAAGCCTGCTTCTCTTCCTCTCTCTCTCTCTGCCTGCCTCTCTGACTACTTGTGATCTCTGTCTGTTAAAATGAATAAAATAAAATCTTTAAATGAATTTTGACTGGGATACAGTCACACAGGTTTTTATCTCTGGTAGACACCAGAGAAAATTCACTAGGGAATAAAATAAATATAATAAATATTATATTATATATATAAAATATTGTATATATAATATATTATATTATACTATAAATAAAAAATAAAATATAATTAATTATTAGACCAATGAAGTGATCCCATGCTCAGCAGAGCCATGAGCATGTCTGGACCATTCCAGAAGGATATGGTTTCTCCACTTCATAGCTGTCTATCTTTTCTCTAAAAAGGTCAGATGACATCCATTGATAAAAAGCAATCTGTTGGGGTTTTCTAGAATGGTTAAGCAATGATATAGCATCACTAGAAAAGGTCCACAGGACCCAATTGGGTCTACCCATTTTGATGCAAAATTTATTCTTTTTTTGCTGTTAAAAATATTAAAACAGAATGCTATGGTTCCTCCTAGAAATTCCCAGGGCCCTCATATCCCTTTTATAAAAACAAAACACTTTAAGTACACTTTCAGAAAATAAGAAACATTTCTCTTCAAGGTAGGGATGCTCTAAAACCCGAATGGGGAGAAATGGATAAACTGGTAGCATATTATCTGATTCAGAGGAGATGCTCATGGCTGTGCCAAATCATATTTTTCTTAGTAAGTCACACCGAACAAAAAAAGAAGATAAATCACTGTGAAAATGCAAGTGAACTGGTAATAATAGCCTAGTTATAGCTGCCATGAAATAGTCATTAGGTTATATGCAGCATAAATCTCACTGAGTTTTGTAAATTATGGTGGTTTTTAGAGGCCAAATAAAGATAAACCATACAAATGATGGCTGCTTTTCTCTGTGCTCCTTGGCATGACTTTCTCAAATGCTTAAGCTCAGGCTCATAGGACCATATGGTTCTTGAAGCATCTGAGAAATCATAAAGGTTCACAACTCCATTAAGACCCCTCTTTCACATCTTAAAGGTGATCATTCCTAACCAGCCCTTCCCTGCACTCTTGCCTGGCTCTGGCTCACACTCAGTCCGGACAGGCTTCCGGCTCAAGCCTTATACTTCTAGCTGCTCCTGTTTCTAAGGCATATTGGAAGAGCAGGTGCTGGAGATAGGCAGGGCTGGCAGGCTGAACTGGCTGCTGGCAGTTCCAGCCAGCCCTGGAGACCAACAATAAAATCCCACTCTCTGCTTTCCTCAGTAGACCAGCACATTAGCAAGACTCAGATCCAAAGATGCCCAGTAAAATGTTCCTTTTCCTCCTTTTTGGAGGTTGGTGGTAATCCCCAGTTGATCTTTCCTCTCAACTGTTTTTTTCCCCCTGCTATTTAAACTGAATTCTTATTGCTCCAAATTAAATCCATTCTTTCTGGCCTTGTCATTGCTAACTAATGAGAACAATTCCTCTCTTTGCTCCTGGTAGCTGCACTTTGGGTACTTATGGATGAGAATCATATCCTTCCTTAGCCTACTTTCCTAACTGCAGACCGCACAGGTGATAAAATGGGTTAATTGTTGCCATAAAAATATTTTCTATCCTCATAACAAAGTAATTTTTTCCTCCAAATCATTTTAATTTCTTAGAATTGCACTGTGTTCTTAACAATCTGCAGTGACTGAGGTTGCAGTCCTGTTGGGCTTAGATATACAAGCAAAATGTTGGATATACAATACACATGAATAGAGCAATCCTGGGTGATTGTGCTATCTCCTTTTTGCCCCACCTATTCTGGCCTGGGTTTTTATCACAGTTTTTACACCTATACAAGGAAGTTTGCAGCCCAGAGCAGGGGTCATCCTAGTAGAGCACAGAGACTGCCTTTTTTTTTTTTCTTTTTTAAGGAAAAAAGAAATGGCATTTTCCATGCCCAGTGTGAAGCCCAAAGCAGGGCTTGAACTCACAACCCTGAGATCAAGACCTGAACCAAAATCAAGAGTCAGGTGCTTAACCAACTGAGCCACCCAGGTACAGACTGTTGTTGTAAAATAAATTTTTATTGGAATATAGTCACGTACGTTTCTTAAAAGCATGTTACCTGTGGCTGTTTTCACATTATAACGGCAGAGCTGAGGGGCTCTCACAGAGACTGTATCACTTGTGAAGCCCAAAATACTTGCCATCTGGCCCTTTACAGAAACACTTTGCTGACCCCCAGCATAGGTGGTCATTACCACCCAAGTGGGCTTTACTACTTGTACCAGGTTCAGGCGAAGTACCAGGTAAAGCTCTCATTTACATCAGGCAGTCTGCTAAACATTTCACAACAGGCCAAACCACATAGCCAGGAAGAGAGTCTGGACTGAAAGCATTTCTCATAGTTTATCCCCAAAGTACCCCACGGGCATCAAGATTCACGTCTAAAGGGACGAAAGAGGCTTGACACAGAGACTAACCCTGGGCTACGGCTCCAACACACGTAGGCAATTTTTATAATCATGTGCCCCTTTGCTGAGTCCATCTAGAACCTTCCGTCACGTTCATCTGGCTCACCGACTCACACCAGCAGGAAGACAAAGAAATCCAGGCCAAGGCCTGGTACTCACTATGTGAAGCTGGAGGAAATCGCCGAGGCCCGGAGCACTGTCGATGCGCACCAAGATGCCATCCTTCACGGTGGTGCTGAAGCCCACGGCCAGGCGGTCCGAACGCGTGCTGGGCCGATCATTGGCTGGCCAAGTGTAGAGGATGAGGCCTCCACTTTTCCCAAAGATGTATGTAGCACCAGCTGCAAAAGCAAGGAGAGAGGGAGCCATCAGGGTCTGTACCGTGTGTCCCCAGCTGCAGGCACACTGTGGAGACTCTGCACAGACAGCTGCGGAGGGGAAACAGCCCCCACACGCTGGTGGTATTTGGTTACTGAGAGGGGTGGCATCCAAGGTCTCGGATGGCGGCTGTCACCCTAAATTAAAGATGCAGGCAAAATGAATTAATAACAAAGCAGATGTTAGTGAGAGACATCCCTAACATCTTCACTTCCTGCTGTATAATGGCAGAGGGCAAGTAAGATGCTGTGTCTGGAAACGTGGGTATGTTCTGACAAACAACTTTCCCGATCTCCTCAGCAGCAGAAATAATTTTCCATCTTGGCTAGGACAGGCATGAGAGAGAAAACTAGTCCCCCCACCTCTTAGCTCCCAGAACATTCTGGTCTGTGTAGTTGGGAGCCGTTCCAGGAATGCCTTGCGAGACTGGACGTAAGGTGTAAGTCCAAAGCCATCATCCTTTTCACACCTGGACCTGCTACCACCTGCACAGAAAAGCAAGCTGGAGCCTGAGAAAACCAAGTTCCGCATTTTCCTATTTCACTCTTACATTGCTATAAAAGATGTGAAAAAAAATTAACTCCAGAAGCCTTTTAAAAATTAATTTATTTCCCTAGTGATGGTATTTATCTGGTATAATATAACAGCTTTTCTCTCTTTTTCAAACTAAATTTAAAAAAGGAAATACAGAAGACATAGAAAAAAAATCGCACAAGGACGAATTTGGAACATAAATGGTATTGCCACCTAGGAATAGAGGGTTTATCAGTGTTTTTAGTATTCACTGCCTTTTCACTCTTATTATTTACAAAGCCAGAGATTAGTAAGATTATATTAATTTAAAAATACTCAGAAAACAAACAGGAAGAAAAACAAAGAAAATATTTGCAACACATAAGTCTTAAAAGTCCGTTGTTAAAAACAAGTTTTTAAATCTAAATCTGGAGGAAAGCATTCAGATGTGGTAGCCGAAACAGACCTCATCATTGTAGTTTCTATGGCCATCTGTATGTTCCCTGTAGCGGGTACTTCCATCTCAAAGTTCAAAGAATATTTGACAGCAGACCTTCTTGTGTGTTCCCACTGAATACAGTCCAATTCTTAAAACTGTTTTAAAGCAGCATTAGATAAGCATTCAGATTTCTTCAACTTTCCTAAAAATCTCCAGCACTGGTTTACATTTAGTTTACAGGGAATATTGGACTGAATTATGTTGTGTGAAGAAAAAATGAGTTACGCAGCTTATTTAGAAATAATAAAGTGAGGGACGCCTGGGTGGCTCAGTTGGTTAAGCGGCTGCCTTCGGCTCAGGTCATGATCTCAGTGTCCTGGGATCGAGTCCCACATCGGGCTCCTTGCTCGGCAGGGAGCCTGCTTCTCCCTCTGCCTGCCACTCTGTCTGTCTGTGCTCTCTCTCTCTCTCTCTCTAACAAATAATAAAAAAAAAGAAATAATAAAGTGAACCTCTACAAGGCTAGAATTAGGAGTATATGTCATAAGTCTTCCTTATTTTAAGCACTAAGCCACATGGTACTCTGCGGCATATAGAATCTAATTTGTCCTTTTTCCTTTTTTTTTTTTTTTGAAAGATTTTATTTATTCATTTGACACAGAGAGAGAGAGAGAGATTACAAGTAGGCAGAGAGGCAGGCAGAGAGAGAGAGAGAGGGTGGGGAAGCAGGCCCCATGCCGAGCAGAGAGCCCGATGCGGGGCTCAATCCCAGGACCCTGAGATCATCATCTGAGCCAAAGGCAGAGGCTTAACCCACTGAGCCACCCAGGCGCCCCAGAATTTGTCCTTTTTTCAAACGTCACTATTCTAGTCCCTCCGATATGCCCAGTTTGTATATTACGTGTAGCATAACACTATCTTTCTTCTATGAATGTCTCGATGCTGAGGTGACAGTGTCTAATAAGACCTCCGCCATCACCTGGAGAATTTGGGATTGTGGTGTGAAAGTTTATGGTTAATTCTATCTGCAAAACCATATTTGCTCCTTACCATCCACAGATACCCTGAAGGCTTCTTAAAATTAGAAATATGGACATCATGATTTACCCTTGATGTCTGTCCACCTGTGAGGAATTTAAATAATTCCCTTTCCTGTAGATGGTTACAAATGTCATTGCCACCCTCTTCATTCTTTATTTGGAAAACTGAAGGTTACTCGGTGATCAATGTATAGAATCACCAAAACTGCAAATCACCTGTGACATTTTGTGGCAATTTATAACACCTTACCCTATTTATCCTAAATATGTAGTGGATTCTGGTACAGAGATAAATCCATACTTTATCAGGAAATTATTTAATCACTTTGTTACAAAAAGAATACATCCAAAGTTCATAACAGCATCACATATGCCTGGTGTTTTACAATTTAAAAAACCTTTCCAAATTCATTAGCTGGGTCTTCACGACAGTTCTATGGGATATTTCATTTGTTAACAATGTTTGGAAACAGGGACCCAAGCTTCTGACTTAAATAAATGGCACCTCTTTAAGTCTTCCGCTTTCCCTCCTACCTCCAAAAGCTGGTCTTCACCATATGCCAATTATAGCTTAATAAAATTATACCATAAACTATACCAGTGATGCAAAATTGACTATACTTTATTCTTTATAATTTTGTTTTTACATTTTTATTTATTTATCCGACAGATAGAGACCACAAGCAGGCAGAGAGTCAGGCAGAGAGAGAGGGCGAGGAAGCAGGTTCCCCGCTGAGCAGAGAGCCCGACGCGGGGCCCGATCCCAGGACCCTGAGATCATGACCTGAGCTGAAGGCAGAGGCTTAACCCACTGAGCCACCCAGGTGCCCCCGACTATACTTTATTCTTTTCCCATGTTCCTATAAGACCAAAACAGAATGAAAACAAAGCCATAGCTCCCAAACCTGGCATATTTTCAAAAGCTAGTCTGGTCTTCTAACCATACAAATAAATGTACAAACCTTCTACTCTGCTTTTTTTTTTTTTTTATCCACTGACTATTCAGTAATTCTCGATATAAAGAATATAAAGAGGAAGAACGTTTTAAAAGATAAATATACAACTTCTTATATCTAGTGGGTAGGAGGTCATCATGGCTTTACATTTTAAATAAACAAAGAACAAAACATCACTATGATAACCTCAGGGTAGATCAAAAAACAGTCTTAAAAATTATTTTAATTGCTTTTGTTGTTCTGAATTTAGGATGCCACTATGTTAGAGTATTCTAACTTTGTAGATGAAAAGGATAAAAAAGTACAAAGTCCTAAGCATATGGCTTCTTCGGTCATGTGGCAATAAATCTTAAAATATGTATTTTTTATATCAAATGTCCTAGGAAGGGTGGATAAAGACCCTGAATGTTCCCATAGTTCAATGTTGGTTTTAAAGCAAGTTAATTAATATTTACAACTTTCTACCCTGAAACCCTGTTATTTTTTCCCCTTCTTTAGTTAGCTTTGCTATTTTGCATGGTTTTTAAAGATAAATATGCATGTTCTGCTAATTTTAATATAAAATGCCTAGAGTCCTAGGGGGAACATGGACTTATTTTGCTTTACATTTTCAAATTAAAAAGTTAATTTTGTTATTTTAAAATGTGGATTACAAATCAACATTTGGGGAACATCCTAAGAACTGTAAGAATGGTCCCTAATCCATTAAAGATTTTCATTTCCAAGCCACGCAATATCCCATCACATGCTTTCTCCCCTGAGCCTAGTTTCTCTGGCTGTCGGTTTCTTGCTGTGCTAAGTAGGCTGGTGCAAAGATCAGACTCCGTTTATTAATAGTCAGAACCTCGCTAGCAAAAAGTGATCGATTCAACAGAAGAAAAACTGCTATGGTGGCATTCTGACGATTTAACATTGTAGGATTTGCAGGTGTGCCAGAGTCTGAGATTGCTGAATGCTGGCCACAGAGTGTTTCAGGGATGACATCTGCACCCTGTCACCATTAACCAAAATATGTGTGCACACTGTTTTCAAACAGTCAACGGATCTACCATGTTATTTAATACGCAACTTCTTTTGTGTCAAAAGCACCAAAAAAATGGGTTTGGCTTGTTGTTTTTATAATTGGCAAGCTATTGACTGTGATGGGGCTGATGGTGATTGTGTCAGAGACAGGTATGTGAGGGTTTGGACTATGTATGTTTTGGGGCGTCTTCTGTGTGTGGGATTCATTGGGGGGAAGAAGAAGGTAGGACAGGCTCCACTGAGACCATTAAGGATTCCTGGGAAACAGTTTTATGTAGTTTTACAATGAGCTGATTAAACAGATGATTGATGGTTTCTCAACAAGAATAAAAGGTAAAATTTTTTCTCGGTCATACATTTCTCCAAGAAATAGTTCTTAAATCGGTGGCACATATTACTGCTTATTTTATTAAAATTTAATATAATTATTGATGGCAACTTAACACTTCCTTATTTAGACCATTTGGATAATTATTACTACGGTTGTTTTGACTTCTTAACCTCATGGTCCTGCCATTATGATACTGTTTTCTATTCTTATATCCAAGTAACATATTATTTCTTTTTGGCAATTACCAATAGAATCATAGACTTGTTTAGGATTTATATTTGATATAAAAATAATAATTAGGTGGCCCGTTAGTGTAGTAGGTAGCACGTCAATCTCATAAAAATAATATATATATACATATGTGTATCTGTGTGTAAGAAATAAGGAAAGTTTAGTTAGAAAACATAGTAGACTACCTGGAATTAATTTATTATTTTCTTCATCAAATAATTACAGATAAAAGGCTCCAGAAATGCATCCAAATGTAATGTTGGTTGTTTAATTATGCCAAAAAAAAAAAAAAAGAAAAGAAAGAAAATCAGCTTTCCCTGAAATAATTTTTGGTTGGTATTAAAACGGAACAATGCAAGCATCTCCCAGGGGAAACCTGAGAAAATTAAATTTAAAGCGAACTAGATCATTTACGCAGGGACAAATATAGCATGTAGAATAATAAATTAAGTAATAAAATGAATATAATCTTTGCTGTGCAAACCATCTGATAGGTAAACCAGGGTAAGAAACAAGAAGTCAAGCCCCTTCTCCAGTGCTCTTTGAACACTTTCTGAGAACTCAGTGCAAAATCTCATGACATCAAGGTAATATACCTGCCTTCCTCTATTATTCAGGCCCTTCATTCCTTATTTCTATTGTAATACTCTTTCATCAACCTTAGCCACATTTGTGTTCTTTACAGTGAATCGGTAAATCCTTTTGGAAAACAGATGGACTATCAATGGCATAAAATATATCTCATCTGTAGAGGTAGTTATTGCTACTCACTTAAAACTACCTTTTATTCAGATCAATTAACCAGAGAGCTAACACAACCAAAATGGAAAGACAGAAATGACACATAACTCTCCTAGCAAGTGGAGATGTAAGGCTCAAGGATCTCAAAAGCACTGATGGTCTGAAAAAAAAAAAAATAAGTTTCTCTGCTTCTTTTGCTCAGTTTGCTCTATGGTTCCTCTTAAGCATCCCCCTGGCTGTTTGGGGAGTGATCATCACAGCAGGACCTTCTACATTCATAGCACTGAATGGTTTTCAGATTGTTTTCTTGGGAGTATCTCATTTGCTGCCACTTCCCCCAGTACCCACTGAAGTGTCAATGGCAAACATTTTCATTCGAATAAAACAGAAAATAAAGACTCATGGGATTAAGTGACTTGACCTGGTGTTAAGGGGTGAAGCTGAGACTAGAACCGAAGCTCCCCTTCCTTGAGTCTGCCCTCATTTGCCCTCATCCTGCTGTCCAGCTGGCCCATAGCATGAGGCGTCCTGAAAGGAATCCCTGGGGACCAAGTGCTCCACAAGAAGGAGGAAGCGAATAATAGATAGAAAAACCATGAACAAAACCTCTGCACTACAGAGGAAGCCTCTCGGGAGTACAAAGTAAGTGATACAGATTTTACAAACAGTCCTGCAATGCATTTATTGAATGGATGGTTTATTATGATCTATTTTGTCGACTCTGAATTTTTTGAAATAAACACCAAAACTGATGATAAAGAAGCCTTAAATAAAGCAAAACTGAAGGGACAGAATGTTAGGAGAAAAATTTCCTCTATTTTAAAGAACATCCTTTATCCTTGGCAAAGAAATGATCAGATTTACTGCTCAGCTAACTGAAAAACTGACAACATTGTCTAAGAGTCAAATAAATAATCAGGGAGAGCCAAGCCCCATTTCTTAAACAGTGCTCAGGAAAGGCGAGGGTTCCTTCCATCTGGGACAATTTTCTTCCTCTTTCTTGAAAGAAGAATGATTAAAAGCAAAGGGCATTAAGCCATGAAACACAAAGGCAACATTTCAGAGCATGTTCCAGGATTCTCAAAGAAAAAATGCAACTCAAACACTTCCTAGCAGAACCGATACTGGTTTAGTTTGGTACAAAATCTGCTTGGTAATCTTGGAATTCAAACTTGTGCACAGGGTGAATTATATATATTGTACCGAATGCCAAAGCGTCCATAGAAGCTGGTGGGAGAAAAATATAAAACCAATAAAATTCTACCTATTAACCTATTTTTTTTTTTAGAAATAAAAAAGTACACCACTATTTAATTCCAGTAGTGAGTATTATAAAAAAAAACCATGCTTCATCAATGATTACATGTACAACCCCTATTTTGGCAAGGATGCTTGGTTGGACCTTTTCATGGGAATATTACCATGAATTTTCCAGGGGATCGTAAGAGGAGCCAAATAATTATGCTATTACCAAAACTGCACCAACAATTGAGATGGCCTCCTGCTATGATTTCTTAAACACACCTGTACTCCCCAAATTCTGAGTAAAATCAAATCACACATAGTTTCCGGGCACATTCATGACTGCTTACAAACATAACACTTTCTGCGTCTTAGAGATAATGACATTTTTAGAAACACATTACATCAAAAAAATATTTTTACAAAGTTATTTTTATTCATCAAATTCTAGGACTCCTCCCCTAGGAAAAAAATGGTTAGTGATAGAGATTACAAATGTTTTCCACATTGAAAGTGATCTAAAAATAAAGCCTCCAGGGATACACTTAAATTCCCTTTGCTTAAAAAAGAATTTTCATAAACTCATTGTTATTGTTGTTGTTGTTTGGGATAATTAATTTATTCACGAGTCTTTGTGCTTAACAATACTGATACTAATACTACTACTAACAATATTTCTGTTAACTATATGTATGAATCATTTATTATATAATACACCATGATACAATATTGCAAATTCCTATACCCTTTACCCTTTAGATATTTTTGGTGTATTAGTTTGTTAGGGCTACCATAAAAAAGGAACACAAACTGGGTGGCTTGAACAAAAGAAATGTATGCCCTGTGAGTCTGGAGGCTAGAATTCTGATATTGAGGTGTCAGAAAGGTCGATTCTTTCAAAAATGGTTGTTTTCTTCCTGTGTCATCACAAAGCCTCCTCGTTTTGCCTGTCAGTATTATAATTTCTTCTTCTTTTTTTCAAAGATTTTATTTATTTATTTGACAGAGAGGCCAGCAGAGAGAGAGAGAGGAGGAAGCAGATAGAGAGAGAGGAAGAAGCACTCTCTCTCTGAGCAGAGAGCCCAATGCGGGGCTCGATACCAGGACCCTGGGATCATGACCTGAGCCAAAGACAGACACTTAATGACTGAGCCACCCAGGCACGCCACAAATCTCTTCTTCTTAAAAAGACACCAGTCATACTGGGTTAGCAACCCCCTCCCCACCTCTTTAGAGACCTTATCTCCAATTACGTGACATTCTAAGATACTGGGGGTTACAGCTTCAACATACGAATTTTGGCGATAGACAATTCAGCCCATAACAGTTACTTTCCCAGTTTTAAAGATGAGAGAAGCTGTAGATTGGGGTGAAATAACTTGTTTAAGATCTAGTAGATTCAGGGATTTAATTGAGATCTACATAACTCAACAATCTACATTCTTTTCTTTATGCCAAGCTGTATCCCTAATATGTTTACTTCTTCTGTGTATCTGAGTGTAGAGATGGTGATGAAGATGAGAAGAAGGACAATGGCCTCCTAACATGTGCCAAAAAAGCAAGGAAAAACAAAACAAAAGAAACCACAAAAAAGATGGAAACTCAATGCCTTCATGATAGAAATGACAGTCTAGGGGTGATCATTTTATTTAAATGACAGTGGGTTAATATGAGCTTGTTCTCTCCAAAGTATGTAAAGCAAGGTCAGACAGTAGGCTGCTCCTCATTAATTACACCATACTCCTAAAAATCTAACTTCTGAAGGGGTGGACTCTATATAAGGTTTATTTCAGAAAATATTTCACAGCCAATTTAATTTAACTTTCATAACCAAGCTTGTTTCTTATATAGCAGAACAAATAAGTCCTAGGAAATTGCAAAATCTTCAGGTTTAAGGAAATAAATATTAAGTTTTATTGTCAAACAAAATGAAAATCCAGAACCCTTCTGTACCATGAGCTCCTGGAGGACAGTGCTGTTTAATTTATCTCTCTATCAACACTGAATGCACAGGAAATAAATGCTATTGAATTAATCAATAAAACCTGGCTCACCTATACTTTCATATCTTCACACTGTCATTCAGGTATCTGTCCATTAATTCTTCTCAGCTTTTTGTCATTTCATCTCAGTGCGGAAATATTGTATAAATACTCATCAATGAGGGCTTACAACGTTTCCCAGGTGGAAAACAGAGCTTCCAATTTATAAAAGAAAGATAACCACAAAAAGTTTAATTTTTCTTTGGCGAACTTTTGGCAAGCTCAGAGAAGAAAATCACACCCATCTTTCATCAAATTGGTTTATGTTACCCCTTAGTTCCTAAATCACATGGCAAACTGTTTTTTAGTAATATTCATATATATATGTATACACACACACACATATATGTAGCATACATATATATGAATACATCTTAGATTTAACCTAACAAGAATATACAGTAGAAAAGGAATGCAACATATTTAGAATAGTAGTCATTATTCTATTTTACATATCATTGAACAAAGACAATATATACATCTGTCCTTGGGTAAAATATGAATGAATGAAAATAAAAATAAAAATGATCATTTTATAATTACCCATCAGACTTTTCTGTAGCAATTTTTAGAAACTCATTCTTTCTGATGACATCTCATGGGACATAGAATAAAAAGGAGGTTCAGAGTATATTCATCTGCCTTGTTTCCCTCTTTTTATTCCACAGCTTTGAAACACCTTCCCTAATAAGAGCATCAAGGGGTTTCTAAGTACTGAATATTCTCAAAAAAAGCAATACAGATAAAGAGAAGTTGCTTATTTCTAGTGCTTTGATTTAAATGCTGGATTTATACGGAGTTCACACTTTCATGGAACCAGCAACGATAAACGGAAGACTTTGGTATATCTGTGGCTCTAATTCTTTTTTTTTTTTTTTTTTTGTGGCTCTAATTCTTAAAACATGATTTTCCTGGAAAAGTTAGCTAATATTTTTAAGAATATTGACTCTTCTATGAGATACATATCCTTAATCATAGAACCCATGTCAGAATTAAGCAAAAGGAAGAAACTTCAACTATTATGGTCCCTTCTCCTATTCTATAACAATCATTTAGTTTCACTGTGCCTCAGTTTCCCCATTATTAAGAGCTGATGATACTTCTCTTACCACCTCATCTCAAAAAAAGTGCCAGTAAGGATCAAAATAGCTATCATGTACACTATATAGAACTCTAGACATAATTTAGTTTTTTCTGTTTTATGATGATGACCTCAAAGTGCCTAAAGTTTTGGTATTTGTAGAACTTAATTATTCCATATTCCCAGTACATCTTCCTTCTTTGTCTTGCAATATTAAGCCCCTTCATATAGAAATGACTATTTTCTCCCATGCCACTCATGTGATTTCAATGGAAACTGTTAAAAATCTTTAACAGATTTTGCGCCTTATGTACAGCTGATTAGCTAAGGCATGATAAATAAGCCCAAGTTGGACCAATTGGAGCATTTCACTTAATTATTATTATTTTTTTTGTAACCTGGAAGAAGAGGAACATTCTATCAATTTCTTTGATGATAGAGTTATGTCATAAGTGGCACACAGCTGTCATGGTCATGTTTCCTAACATAGAAAAAAAAAAAAAAGCAACCTGGGAAAAAATAAACCCTGACCCAAAGAGTGACGTCAAACTGTTGAATCAAGAGTTGGACACACATAGAAAATCTCATTATCTTTGGAGGATTTGGTTCTCATGGCCTGTATTACAAAGTTGCAACTTTGTCTCACAGAAAGTTTTTAATAGCTAACATGTTTAGTCTCAGCCCCTTCACATTTTCTTTCTTTTACAAGTGTAAGGGTCCTTGACAGTAAAGAACTGGGAACTATCACAGTGCCTGGAACACAAAGGGGCACGTAAGGGTTTGTTAAAGAAACTGGAAAAGGATGACTGAGATTATTAAGTGATAAGTTATCCAGAAATTTAACCTATGGAGCACACTCAGTGATTCATACACATTTCAAATTGGGGCACTAGTAAAACTGATCATGTTCTTCTTGATAAAGAAATCCTTAATTATTTTTATAGAATATATATACATATATATATGGCTGCATGTATATATCCTTCATAATTAGAATATGAATGAAAAGAGACTGCTTTATATCAAGTCCTATAAACTACAGATAAAATTTTACTCAGAAGGAAATGAACATAAATGAACCAAACTTTCAACTTAAGGTGCAATTATGGAAATAAACAAAATTAATAAGCTAGTATGTGATGATTACTAAAATCTGGAATATATCCAAAATATTTTTTAAAATAATAGAGGAGTTAAAAAACAACCCAAAGCTTATAATTTAAAATGTCAAAGAAAGCATATAAAACCCTGAAAAACCAGGAGAAAAATTAAAAGAGGAAAAAATATTATAGTGAAAATTATAAAGGGGAATTAACTGTAGATATAGACAATATCAAAATAAAAAAAGAATATTTTACATAACTTTATATGTATATATTTAAAAAATAGAAGAAATTGATCACTTCTAGGAAAACTATGATTTGTTAAATGTTTCTAAGAAAAAGAAGATACACTCAATAGACTACTGACCCAGAAACCACTGGAAAGGTGATTCAAATTCTATTTATAGATAGGGCACCTGGGTGGCTCAGTGGGTTGAGTCTCTACCTTTGGCTCGGGTCATGCTCTTGGGGTCCTGGAATCAAGCCCCTCATTGGGCTCTCTGCTTGGCAGGGAGCCTGCTGCCTGCCTCTATGCCTGCTTGTGATGTCTCTCTCTCTCTCTCTCTGTCAAATAAATAAATAAATAATCGTTAAAAAAACCCGAAAGATACAGATGATAAAAAGGATACTAAATGATTTTACAAGTGTTATCTAACTTTCAAAGAAATATAATTCCTAAGTTATTCAAATTATACCAGACCACAGACAAAGTTAGAAATCTTCCTCAATTCATTTACAAATTCAACATATTTGTAATAACAAAACCATAAATATACAGCATAAAAACAGAACAAAACACTAGACTAATTACACTTATGACTACTGATTAAAGATTTTTTCTAAATATACTTCAATGGTACATTAAAAAATAATAATATACTGTTCCAGGAATATGAAAAATAGTATATCTCAACATAAAGGTATTTATTAGCAAAGTTCATTATATCACCTAATTAAGGTAGAATTAGAGTGTAATTTTATTTAGGATTTTAAAAAGTACTTAAAAACTCAGCAGTCATTCCTTCAAAAACTTTACTTAAAATAGGAATTGAAAAAGCATTCTAAAAATGATAGAGACTATCAAAAACAAACTGCAACATTATACTAAATAGTAAAATTATATAGCCTTTGCCATCAAAATCAAGAAGATAGAGATGCTCATTATTATGATATTATTCAACACTGTTTTATAAGTTCTTACTAAAACAATAAACCAATAAAATGAAATAAATTATAACATACTGTGGAAAAATACAATATTTTTAAAGGTATGACTGAATACTTACATCTCCCTAATAACTCATTTAAAAACTTAAAAACTAATGAGATCAAATGATAAGTTAGTCCAATATAAAATAAATACATAAAAATCAACAGCTTGTAACCATTGTATGGAGGGTCAAATGATTTTTGACAAGGATTCCAAGACCATTCAGTGGAAAGATGAGAATCTTTTAATAAATGATTCTGGAAAAGTATATATCCATATGCATAAAAAATGAAGTTGGATGCTTATAGCCTATAGAAAAATTAATTCAAAATGTATCAGTGACTTACTGTAAAAGTTGAAACTATAAAACACTTAGAAGAGAAAATAAGAGAAAAGCTTCATAACATTGACTTTGGAAATTTTTTTTTTCTAAGATTTTATTTATTTATTTGACAGACAGAGATCACAAGTAGGCAGAGAGGCAGGCAGAGAGAGAGGGGGAAGCAGGCTCCCCACCGAGCAGAGAGCCCGATGCGGGGCTCAATCCCAGGACCCTGGGATCATGACCCGAGCCGAAGGCAAAGGCTTTAACCCACGGAGCCACCCAGGCGCCCCTGGAAAATTTTTTTAATATGACTTTAAAAGAGCAGGCAACAAAAGAATAAAATAGATAAATTGAACTTTAAAAATGAAAAACTTGTGCATTAAAGTACACTATCAAAAAAAAAAAAGGTAAGCCACAAAATGGGAGAAAATATTTGCAAGTCATATATCCGATATGGGATTTATATCCAGAATATATAAAGCACCCATACAACTCAACAACAAAGCAAACAACTCAGTACGAAATGGGAAAAAGACTTGAATAGATATTTCTCCAAAGGTATACAAATGGCCAATAAGCTCACGGAAAGATTTTAACATCCATAATGATGAGGGAAAAACAAATAAAAATTGTAATGAGTTATCACTTCATATTCAACAAAAAGTTTCTATCAAACTGACAGAAAGTAAGTGCTGACAAGGATGTGGAGAAATTGAAATTCTTCTGTGCTGCTGGTGCCAATATAAAATGGTACAGCTTCTGTAACAAATGGTATGATAGTTCCTCAAACACTTCAATATATAATTACCATACTGTCCAGCAACTCTACTTCTAAGTGCATAACAAAAAGAACGAAAGAAAGAAAGAACGAACTCAACCAGATACTGTACAGCCACGTTCAAAGCAGCATTATTCACAGTAGCCTTGAAGTGGTAACAACCCAAATGTCCACTGATTAGATACATGGATAAAATACTAGTATTTATACACAGTGGACTATTAGCTTTAAAAAGAAATGAAATTCTGATACCTACTACATGATTAAACTTGAAGACATTATGAAGTGAAATAAGCCAAATACAAAAGGATAAATATTGTGCAACTCCACTTATATGAATAGTCAAATTCATAGAAACAGAAAGTAGAAGAGTGGTTATTTGAAAAGAGGGGGATGGGAAGCAATTGTTTAAAAGGCACAGTTTCCATTTCAGGTGATGAAAAAGTTTTGGAGATGGTGGTGATTGTTGTACAAAAGTGTGAATTTACTTAATGCTACTGAACTGTGTGCTTGAAAATGGTAAAAATGGTAATTGTTTTCCTTTTGTATATTTTTCTACAATTTTTAAAAAAGCAAGAGCTTGTTTTAATAATAGTAACTACCGGGTTGAAATGAAAGAGAGAAATCCCATAATAAAATATATATATATAAAATATCTTAAAATAATGTGAACAAGAAAGCTATATAAAGAAAGGCTATATAAAGGAAAGTATAATTTTTGGAGCACATAAATCATGTTCATATATATGAAAATACATATGGTATTGCTGAAGGAAAATATTAATCCATCAATAAACAAGTTAATCTTTATGGCACCTCTGAACAGAATCTCAATTTCTTTTTAAGTTCATAAAGAAAAATAAGTACATAAGATTTGCCAAGAAAATTTGAAAAGGAAGACTAAAGAAAGGAGACCAGCCTTAGTTGACTTTAAAATTTACTAAAAAGTGATTGTAGTCAAAATAATCTATATTAGGAGCAACATAGAGCACTCAATCTGAATTTTTTAAAATTTTTTAAAAGATTTTATTTAATTATTTGAGAGAGAGAGAGTGCACAAATGAGGAGAGGGCAGGTAGGGGCAGAGGGAGAAGCAGGTTCTCCACTGAGCAGGGAGCCCAAAAACAAACAAACAGCATCCTATCTTTTGGGCAGTGTGCAGATCTGCAGAGCCCTGAAAGTTAACTTGTTATTCCTCCCTTAGCAGATAAGCCAGTATCTTAACAGACAAGCCAGTGTTTTCCTCATAGTGTTTTCTGGGTTTATTATTTTAGTAACAGAACTATTTCAAGGATCATACCTACAATAAAACATTCTCCACCAAGCCACTGTGTGGCTTTCTGAAACCTATAACTTTTATTTAGCAAATATAGTAAAGTCACCTCAACATAAAAATTTCAAAGAACGATTTTAATGCTTACAAAGTTTGAAAATGACCACTTTGGTAAATGGGAAAGCATGACCTTATCTGTGCTTAAGGAGAAGAACTTTGGCTGTGGTGTGAAGGATGGAGTGGAGGGAGTCATGTGACTCTAGGTGGAGGCCCATGCCAAAGCCAGCACATAAGAGAGGGGAGCTGAGCCCGTATGAGTGAGAGGGAGAAATGAGAGAAAGGAACGGATACCAAAGTTGTGCAGAGTAATTGGATTTGGTGATACAGGTGATATTTGGGGAAGAGAAAAGAGAGGCACTGAAGTTGATTCAGAGTTTTCAAGTTTGGGCAACTATAATTATAGATAGAAAAGGAAGCACTGGCTTAGGGCATGAAAAGGACAACTTAATTTGGGAGTAACTAACATTGGTGTGCTTATAACATAACAGTCAAGTGTTCGGATTACCAAGGACCGATGCCGTGGTTTTAAGGCCCAAGGGAGACTGTGTTATTGTGTTATCATAGAATGTGCCCAGATCCCGCACAGTGATTTCCCAAACATGTATTATGGGGCATGTGGAAGACCTGAAAGATTATATAAAACTGACGTGCCCACATAGTACCCATTGAAGGTACAGTTCCTTGCCTTTTTCTCTGGGCTGGCTCCAGCTACAGAAAAGCCTAGTTTGCATGTGGTCCAAGGATAGGGCTTACATAACTTTATATTTCTTTTATGTTATAGTTTTTAAACCACCTCTTTGTATTATCAGTTGTCATTTTAAATGGTTGCATAATATTCCGTGAAGTGCCGGGCTCTAACTTAGCACTCCGTTCTTGCTGAGCCCTTATGATATATTTGTTTTGTCTGTGCATATACGTTGGAGCAGGAAAGGCAATTTGATATAATATTTGACTCTGCTTAATACACATAACATTTCTGTTCTTCTGAATAACATAAAATAAATCTCTGAGAGGAGTAGGCCAGATGGTTTTGTTCTTCTTAAAACAATGAGAGTCTATAGTCAAGAGTCACATAAGAAACTACAGCAGAGGCACTGGGTGGCTCAGTGGATTAAGCCTCTGCCTTCGGCTCAGGTCATGGTCTCGGGGTCCTGGGATCAAGCCCCGAGTCGGGCTCTCTGCTCAGCAGGGAGCCTGCTTCCTCCTCTCTCTCTGCCTGCCTCTCTGCCTACTTGTGATCTCTGTCTGTCAAATAAATTAAAAAATATATATTAAAAAAAAAAATAAGAAAGAAACCAAAGCAGTTCAAGTTCAACTCTTCGTTGTCAAAGCCATTTTTCATTATTCACTCAACAAAACTTTACCCCTCAGCCCTTACCGATGGACAAACACACCATTGCATTATTATATAATATTTGGGTAATTAGTTTCCAGTTTACTTTTTTAAACCGATTTCCTCTGAATACATTAGCTACTCATTTTCTTAATATTTTATCCCTTTCAAAGCTTCAGCTTATAGCTTCTATTTTTCTTCCTTTATTACTTTTAACAAGACAATTGCCCTTTGCTAACGCTTGGCGATTCTCATCTCTCCTGCCTAATTAAATATATTTCAAACATGTCCTCCATCTCAGTCTCTTTGTCTCCCCTCAGCACCTCCCCACATCCCTTGAAAGTGCTTATGCTCCAGGACCTGCTAGGAAAACAATTTGCTTATTCTTCAGCGAGCACCTTGTGGGAGGTGACTGCCTTATCCCTATTTTTAAAACTGCTCTCCAGTCACCAGGCCCCGGAGCGAGGCACTTTCTAGACATCTGGTCCTGGCCTATGCCTCTGTTCACAAAATCATGCTGCAAGTCCATAAAAACTAATTTCCCAGGCCCTCTTCTTAGTTCTAATATGATAACTTTAGCATTGATTCAACAGTACAGATATGACATTCTACAAATAAACAGCAGTCACTTCCATCAAAGCTTAAAGATTTGTTATGATGGATATATTCAGACACACCAGTCTCTTTTTAGAAAATGCAATTTTATGGAAAAATACAAGATAATTGGTCTTAGCTCGTGCAATAAACTTAGATAGCACCTGCCATATTTAAAGTAATACGGTGCTTCTCCCTGTTAGATGAGGCCTTCCGATTAACTCGAGCATGTGAAAACTCGAGCATGTGAACACTGTCTTTGGATGTGGCTATTTTTTTTTTTTTAATGATGTGATACTTGTCCATCTACTATGTAAAGGAAATTGAAAGTTCTTTATTCAGCCATATATCCTGTCTCTTCTTATCTCTCGGGCTCAGCTTTTGCCTCACATTGTGTCACATAGGTGGTAGGTTTTTTTGGGTGCTGGAAGATTCCCCAAAGCAATGTCCTAGTATTTGAAGCCTCTGTATGAACACCGGGTCTGCTTCCCAGAGATCACATACACACCACTCTTGAGGATTTATTTGCTTTCCCATTGTCCGCATTTCCTCTGACTCTAGCTGCCATGGTGCAGATCAAGAAACTCAGAGGACAGCTTTGCTCCTTTTAATCTCTCTTAAACCAGCCACAAGAATGAATCAGACTCACATGGCTGGAACAGCAGAATGTAAAGTGCCGAGGCTGGCATTTCAATCTGGTTCTCCCACTTCCGGAGAAAGCCTGTATAACAAGGAGTGAAGGGGATCCTTCCAAAGGGGATAAATTCGAGCTTAAAGTGTCTACCTACACTGAAGCAACTAGTGACCAAGGCATGGCTGGTATGACTTCATCAGTAAGGGGGGTGGGCACATGTTCTCTTACCGATCACAACCAATTTCCTTAATTTATCCATCCAACTTGACCCCTTAATATGTGTCCAGAGTTTTACTTTAAAGTGAACATTCTTCCCAAAGTCATAACCTTTGCAGAGAAGACCACGAACAAAGGGGGTATAAAGATATCTTGTGTTAACTGTGTGAAAACTAGAGCCATGAATCACACCACTATTTTTTAAATGATCCTCATTTCACAAAGATGATCTATGGAGCAAACATCCCTTGTAATGCTGAAGCTCGTGGCCCAGCAGGGGTTAGGGACTGCATGGATGTGGCCCTTATCAGATTGGAAGTTCCCTGCAGGTGATGGAGTTGTCACATGCTTCTCTGTGTTCTCGTGATGGGTGAGTCCCTTGCTGCACACAGAAAATCATGTTGCAGAAGAGCTAGAAGGAGAACTTGAGAGCCACCATCCAGTGTCCTCATTTATAGGGGCAAATACTAAGGCCCAAAGAAGTTATAGAATTTGTCCAAGGTGACAGCTGACGAATTGCATAGCCACAGAAGAACCCTTTCCTGACTCCAGTTCAGTACCCTTCCTAGATTCTTTCTGCTGCCTCTAAGGTAAGTGGTTTAAAAAATTGTTTATTGATCGGGGCACCTGGGTGGCTCAATGGGTTAAAGCCTCTGCCTTCTGCTCAGGTCATGATCTCAGGGTTCTGTGACTGAGTCCTGCATTGGCCTCTCTGCTCCACGGGGAGCTCGTTTCCCCTCACCTCTCTTTCTGTCTGTCTCTCTGCCTACTTGTGATCTCTGTCAAATAAATAAATAAAATCTTGAAAAAATTGTTTATTGATCATTTTTAATTCACCCATTTAGACTTCATCACTTAAGGATACTGTCTGGGTAGTAAGAATCACTATTGGGACAGGTTTAGTGGGTGTGTATGAGAGATAAGAAGGAAGGGAGGGAGGAAGAGAAGGAGGGAGGAAGGGCAAGAATATGGAAATAAGTGTACATGTGGCAAGAAGTGGGTGCAGAGGAGAAACAGAAGTAAGATCACATATCTTATACTCTGTTACATCACTATTTACTCTTCATGTATATGCTTTCTTGGGTACATAATGATCTGAAGCCTTATATCCGAGTACATACATATATAAAGAAGTCCTGTTCTGATTCATTATTCTTTTTTTTTTCTTTTAAAGATTTTATTTATTTATTTGACACAGAGAGAGAGAGAGAGCAAGCAAGCACAGGCAGACAGAGTGGCAGGCAGAGAGAGAGGAGGAAGCAGGCTCCCTGCCGAGCAAGGAGCCCGATGCGGGACTCGATCCCAGGACGCTGGGATCATGACCTGAGCCGAAGGCAGCTGCTTAATCAACTGAGCCACCCAGGCGTCCCCTGATTCATTATTCTTAGTCCACAAGGAAGTAAAAGCAAAGAGGAATGAAAACATCTGAAAAAGTCACAGCTCAATCACTATAACATCTAAGTGAAAGCTAGAATTTCTGTACTCCATGGAAAAGGATCTCCTTTGAGCTTTATGGCATTTCCCTCAAATCCTAAGCTTTGCATTATAGGGGAGCAGAGCTAGTCCACAAATCTGTTCAGTCTCAATGTAAGCAAGGCTGACTATGCACAATGTTCCCTCACTCCAACACCAAGACCTTAGGAGGGGAGAAACGAGATGGGGTTGGAAGGGGTATGCCACAGTCTGGATGGGATCTCTAAAAGCAATGTGCAGCAGGAGAGACAAGTCTAATGGCTATTTAATCATCTTCACTATGAAGTGCCAATTCTTTAGACTCTTATGACATTCATGAATGATGCAGGAGGCGGACATGATGAATGCAGAGCTATTCCCTGTGACAGACACTTTCAGGGAATTTATACCCCCTCCCCCCTCCCAGGACAAAAGGGCTCCTGGGCTCAGTTATCATTTGTTCTGAGAGGGAATTTACAGTCTCACTACCAACTCCTTTTACCCAACTCAATAAAGCGCTTATTTTGATATACGGACTGTGATTGTTCAAGAACAACTGTATCCTTGGAAATTCATGTGCAGTGAGCGGTCTTGCTGGCTTGCTTTCCTTCACTTCATACACTTCTGTCATCTTCCAGGTTCTATAATCTAGAGGGCTTAGGCACAGGGTCTCACAGTCACGTGTGGTGTCACACACACACACACACACACACACACACAGATCACTCTTTTATATGTGAAAGCCTAAATGCTGTTTGGGTTCACTGTGAGTCAGAGAATCCTTTAGTGTATGGCTACATGTACCATTAAATCTGCAATAAAAATCTTATTCTGTAACCTCAGTCCACAGTTAATCTGTGTATCGATAAGTAAATTAGCTGATACATTCACAGATGTTAATTAAGTTTTTATATGCTAGGTATTCTTCCAAGTGCTAGAAGGACGTTAGTGAACCTAATACAGTCCCTGTTTTAATAAAGATGCTATTATTATAATGACGACAGATAAAAACCTAACAAATACATGTATCATACAATGTCTGGGAGTTTCGAGTGCTGATAAAGCATCATAAGGGGATAGTTGTGTCAGGCGAGGGTTGGGTATTTCAAATGAGATAGGCAAGGCAGGCCCCTCTGACGTGATGGCCGTAGTGAGCTGAAAGCACGAGGAAGGACATCAGGTGCCTCCTGACGAAAGATGGTTTAAAGCAGAGGGGGACAAGGACAAGGACTGAAGTTGGAAATGTGCTTGGCTTCCTTTAGATAGAGTGAAGGGACCAGTATCGCTGGACTGGAGGCACAAAGGAGAGAGTGAGAGAAAAAGTGGGAAGTAAAGAGAACCCAGAATACAGAGGGTCTTGTGAGAAGTACCACTTATGAGAGAGGTCCTGGTCAGATTCTCCTCTGAGATGAATGCACAGCTTTCTTAGCAGCTCTCTTCATAACTATTTTAAGTAGGATCCTGAAAATCAGACTTAAGAGGAAGGTAACCAGTATGGGAAGAGGCCTCAAAGGGCTGTCACATGAGGAACAACTAAATGAGCTCAGGATATTTAGCCAGAAGCCCTTGGAAGCTGGGCAGCTTTCTTCAAATACATAGGATGTCATGTAGAAGGACAATGATGCTCAGGAAGGTAGAACCAAGAACGATGAGTAAAAATACCTGGACTCAAGCTCAGAGGTCATAATGCGTAAATGTATTTTCTAGAGCTATCCAAAGACAGGATGAGACCCTCAAAAATATGATAAAAAATTCATCCCCAGATTTGTTCCAGCAGAGACTGAAGAGTCACTTTTCAGGGATGTCTGTAGGTCATTTCTAGATGGTTCCCAAAGGAACCCCCCTCTTTTTTTTTAAGATTTCATTTATTTATTTGAGAGAGAGGGAGAGAGATAGGGCATGCATGAGGAGAGGGAGGGACAGAGGGAGAAGCAGACACTCTCAGCTAAGTGGGGAGCAGACATGGCGATCAATCCTAGGACCGAGAATCATGACCTGAGCCAAAGGCACACACTTAAAGGGCTGAGCCACCCTACGTACACCCCCACCAAAGGAACCTTTCTAAGAAAGGAAGAATATATGAAAATAGAAATGTTGGACTCTGATAGAGCAAACACATTCATCTAGATTAATTATCTTATTTTTCTTCATTTAAAAAAGGGATTTTCTTATCAGCAAATTGCCACTATATCTTCATTGAGAAAATCAGTAGCCATTTCGAAAAACATGGACATTCTATAAAGCCATATTTTCCCTACAAATACTTTAACACATTTGGCAGAAATACCCTTGAGGGCTATATCTTCAAGAATAATTTCAGTGTAGAGTCAGCTTCTAGGAATATCCTACTAATAAAGTCATCCATTCAAAAATATTCTTTCAATCACTAAGGTAGCAGGCAAATGCAGCTCCTTTCTTCTTATCATGAAAATCCCAGGGAAAAACGTGGTGGTGAGGTAGCAGGCTAAAAATGATCTTTCTAAGTCATAGTGGACAGACAAAAACAATTCCTCATTATTAATTTGGGCCATGTCTAAGATTTTCTTTTTTTTTTTTTTAAAGATTTTATTTATTTATTTGACAGACAGAGATCACAAGCAGGCAGAGAGGCAGGCAGAGAGGGAGGAGGAAGCAGGCTCCCTGCTGAACAGAGAGCCCCACGCGGGGCTCGATCCCAGGAACCTGGGATCATGACCAGAGCTGAAGGCAGAGGCTTTAACCCACTGAGCCACCCAGGCACCCCTAAGATTTTCTTTCTTAATAGAACTTTTTCCTAAAGTGACAATAATACTGAAAGAGTTTACAGGTAAGGGATTGCCGTAGCTAAGAGCCCTTTTCTTTTTTTTTTTTTTCTTTAAAGATTTTATTTATTTATTTGACAGACAAAGATCACAGGTAGGCAGAGAGGCAGGCAGAGAGAGAGGAAGGGAAGCAGGCTCCCCACCAAGCAGAGAGCCCAATGTGGGGCTCGATCCCAGGACCCTGAGATCATGACCTGAGCCGAAGGCAGAGGCTTTAACCCACTGAGCCACCCAGGTGCCCCAAGAGCCCTTTTCTTAAAAAGGATCTTCAAAGGGTCTTCTTTTTATTGCCTCATTGCTTCTTAACAGGAAAATAAATACTTATACACGAGAGTTAATTATGAAGAAGCTACCTTTAAAATATTTTAAAGATGATAAAATATTTACCTAGTATTTTGGGGTAAGGAAAGAAGGAAAGAAGAAAGGAAGGAAGGGAGGGGAGTAAGGAGAGAAGGAAAAGAGAGAGAAAGAGGAAAAAGGGAGGAGTAGTGGGTTTCTTATAAGAATCACAAAGTCACTCCTCTGCTGTATTCTGACTAAAATACACATGAGTTTTCCAAGATAAATTTCTGTCCTTCCACATGGCAAAAGAACAACAACAGAGATAATGAAAGGGATGAATAAATGGAACATATGTGGAAAGGTTTAGGGAAAGGGGTCCCTAGAAAAGAAAGCAAAAGAATAAAGTAACTACTGTTTGCAATGTGTTTTCTGGAGAAAAGACATTCAGAAAAAGACTATACAGTATATATGGGGACAATATATAAAATGCAACAGAAATAAAGGCAAGCAAAACAACAAAAAAAGTCTTTCTTGACCATCAGGTTAAACAATCCAACATCCCAACAATAAAAAACAAAACTAAAATTAGTTACTGAAGACTGAAAGGTCTCCAACCCAGAAAAATTTCCACCATTCCGCTCCATCACTGTTCATCATTTGAACATTTTGTATTTTATTCATAGTCTTTATTAGTTTTGTCTGTCTCTTTTCTAATCCCCCAGTAGAATGTAAGCTCAACAAAGGCAGAAACTTGTCTTACTCATTGCTAAAACCCTAAAACATTACAAAGTGCATAGTAAACTTCCTCTAATAGTGTTGAATCAATATATGGATCTTTATGGAGGCTTGTTCCTAAAAATAGGGCATAGGTCAGATTATCTTCCATCATGCATTGGCCAGAAGTTCCTAATAGTCTACTGCTTACAATTCTAAATGGACTCCCTTACCTTAGAATAAATTAAATTCCTTAGACTAGCCCCAAAGGCCCTCCATGATCTGGCTCTTGCTGCTCTCTCCTACTTGAGCTAGAATCATACTCTCCCTTGTCCACTGTACTCCAGACACTGGGATTTATTCTCTTTTTCTATCAGGTAAATGGCTTTTGGGACTCTTTCCTCTTCCTACAGATCTTTACATGGGTGACACCTTCTCATCCATCATATCTCGTGTCAAGGGTAATCTCTTGAGAGGTCTTTTTTTTTTTAAGATTTTATTTATTTGACAGAGATCACAAGTAGGCAGAGAGAGGGGGGAAGCAGGCTCCCTGCTGAGAAGAGATCTTGATGCGGGGCTCGATCCCAGGACCCTGAGATCATGATCCGAGCCAAAGGCAGAGGCTCAACCCACTGAGCCACCCAGGCGCCCCTTGAGAGGTCTTTCTTGACTACACAATCAAAGATACTAATTCTTCCCCCCACCACCCCTGGTGGTCATTCTCTATCTAAACTATAACCATTAATATTTTCTCTCCATCACTTACAATATCCTTTCTTTCTCTTCTGACTAGAATGCAAGTACATAGGAATAGATGTCCATCTGCCTTGCTTACCACCAAAAATTCAATGACCCAAACAATACCTGGCCCAGAGTAAGCACTCAGTAATATTTTGGTGACAAATGAATACATATTTAAGACAACCTGTTCTGAGAAATAAGACGGTAGATTCCCAAAAGCCCCTTTATGCCATCACTTATAGCATCACTGCAATATATTCATGCTACTTAGATTCCTGTTAAATCTAGAACACATAACACAAAACTTATTTTCACAAGCTCCATCATATGTAAATCTTTATATGATCCATTTCTAAAATGGAGAGAATAATACTGACTTCTCTGTGTTTTGTATATTAGTAGAGGAATTCATTCATATACATAAAATCATATTGGACTTATCCAAGGAGAGGTACATGACAAGTCCAAAGCAGGAGCAGGGACCCTTATTATTTTGTGGCATCTATAGCCCAAGATTTTTTTTTTTTTACTGTTTTATCCACCCAGTGGTGTCCCAAAAATGGGTCACTCAAAAAGCATGGAAGGCACATTGCTTCTTGGATATGACTATTTGGGGCAACACTCTTTCCAAAGGTATGGCCTTGAAAAAGTCAAATTCAATGGAATCAACACTTTCAGCCCAGTGGTTCGCACAGATATTTTTTTCAGAGGAGCTGGATAAATACACTATGAAATACTTCTCTTTCTTTTTTTCCATTATAAATGCAATATATTGATTCAGGTCCAACTATTTCACATGCTTCAGTAATACACAGGATTTATTTTCATCTCTGCACCTCAAGGAGCTGAGGCAGCTCTTAACCCCGTAGTTGCACAATGCCTATTCTCCTCCTTCCTTCTATACTCGGTACTCTGATGGTTGGATACTAGGGTTAACAAGGTGACTATTGCATAAAACACTCTATTTCCATTTATGCCAATCTTTTTCACTTCTCCAAGGCCAAACAGAGGAAAATTCTAAGGAATAAATGTGCTGGCAGTCAATAGGATGAACTAGGGTGAGTAGAGGGTAGTTAATCCAATTATATACTCATAATGAGAAGTAGTTAATGTTAGAACTGAAAATAACTTGGCATTTTTCAAAGAAAAATAATTCAGGATTTTTCTTGTTGTAATAGATTCCTCATTCAGTACACCATGAGGAAATTCTTGTTTAGTAGGCAATTTTAAATGCCTAAGACCATTTTCTCTTGGAAAGCAAGCCTCTTGGTTCAAACAGAAAGACTTCTGTTCTAGATAATTATTTTATTTTATTTTATTTTATTTTTTTAAGATTTTATTTATTTATTTGACAGAGATCACAAGCAGGCAGAGAGGCAGGCAGAGAGAGAGAGGAAGGGAAGCAGGCTCCCTGCCGAGCAGAGAGCCCGATGCGGGGCTTGATCCCAGGACCCTGGGATCATGACCTGAGCCGAAGGCAGCGGCTTTAACCCACTGAGCCACCCAGGCACCCCTAGATAATTATTTTAGTTCTGTCTTTGCTGTTGGCTGAACTATAACATTGGTTGATTTCCTTAATCTTTTTTTGAGGTTACACATTTGCCAGCTTCCACTCAACCACGAGATGCAGCACAGGATTGTCTCTGTAAAGCTTTTCTACCCATTCATTCGGCCACTTGGCTAACATTAATGATAACTGTAGTTAAAAACCTAGTGTTCCTCTAACAATAGGTACTTATTTACACCTATTATAGAGCAGACTTAAAACAGGTGCTGGAAACACAGAAAAACAAAAACAAAAACAGATAGGGGTGGGAGGAAGAAAGTTGGCCTTTCCAACCAACAACCTTGAATGATTTTGTATCTTTTCATCCTTCTTCTGGTATATATAAGAGAAGCTCTATTTGTACTGTAGAGTGAAGAAGCTGTACACAGGAATTTCATAATTTCTTCATTTGCACAATGAGGAAATGAAACTACAGGGACTCTGAGGGCCTTTATGACTGTGACATCATAAGAGTGTATGTGAATTTTCACCAACTGTAGTTGTACCAAAGATAACTTTGACTAGTTGACAAGTCCAAGCTGCAAGGAACTGACTATCACCAAGCTGTCTCTGAGCTCTTTGAAGTGGAAATTATGCACACAATGCCAGGCATCCTAGCGAGTCACAGATGCTGTTTTTGGCCTCACCTGTTCATTTCTCTCCCCAGTGGGAGAATTGCCATAAGCACGAAACTTCACTGGAAAGTGCAGTGCAGGGATTCAGACCTTTCAGAGCAAGCTTGCAAATGCCCAATACATGAAAGAGCTGAAGGCCTAGGGTATCCCCGTTCGCTTACAATAATCTACCAGAAGATAAAGTGATAAAGCTAAAAGGCAAGTTTGTATTACAAGACACTAAAATAACCAGACCTCCCCTCCCCCCAAAATTAGTAAACCAGGCTTTGTGTATATAGATTCTAAACTTTGTGTCTTTTCTTTTAAAGTTGAGTATAGAATCTCAAGTGTCTGCTTTTCATGAATAAAACAAACAAAAAAAAAAGAATTATGATTTATCCACATGTCTTCCAGTACCTATAATATTTGGTGAGTATTCTCACCAGTGGCCAAACATTTCCTGTTCTCGCTGTGTAGCAGCAACCCTGCTTTCGCTGAGTAATCAAGGTCATAGCAAAACTATCCCCACACCCCACCCCTACTCCACCCCATAAGTAGTCTGGGGGTTCCTAGAGGAGTCCAAAATAGCCACTTGATAGTTTCAGCACCCAGTTCTGTGGATTCATTATTATTATGAGCCCTGGTAAAAGAACTTCTTTCTGATAAATCATATCCACAAAGTCCTCATGAACATAACTTAAAGGATCTTAGCTTAGTTCTGTGTCTCCAAATTAAAGCAAGGCTGTTAAGAAGACTGGAGGGGACAATCTAAGCAAGCAGCACCAAGATGAGATCCTCATGAGTGCTCTCTAAGTATTGGTTATTGTATTATCATAGCATTATTGTTGCTGTCTTTTCCTTGTTCCTGGTTGTTATACAGGGAATCCTTAAGTTGGTGGAAAACGTAATGGGGAATCCACTACAGTTTCCTGTCTTCCTCATTGCCCTGGTCTCGACTACATGCCTTCTATGGCCCCAGCTCTGATGCTGATTACACTCACCCAGAAAAGGAAATGAGGAGAGGATGGGAGGGAAAATGAGACAGAAGAAGAGCAAACAGGCTAATAGAGCAGGGGATGATAAAACACATATACTGGATTTAGAGGAGGAAGAAGCCAATTTGCCTTAGACATTGCACTGTCTCAAGCAGTATTTAACAGGTCATTCTAAGCATTGTCTGACTAAAGATTTCTTCACCCCTTTCTTCAGTATTCACACTCACCATCCATATGTTTTGCTGTGATGCCCTTCGAAGATTACCTATTCGTCCAGGAATGTCCTTTCAGCATTTCATTTGGACAGTTGTTTATTTCCCTTAGGATTTTTGAGACTGAAAGTGGAAGTCCAGACCAAGAAACGATTATGGAGAGATCCATTTCTCTTCGCTAGCTTCCAAAGCGTGGAGTTTCTAGAAAAGAGCTCTGCTGTTTGTTCAAAACCCCATGAGATCACTTAAAAGGTGATTTTCCTAATAAGCAAAATTTTGAAACCTATAACCCATAGCAATATTAACCCAGGGCTGATCACATTGTTGATTATTTTTGGAACAGAACTGTCTTTGCCACATTGGTCAATTACCAGATCTGTTGTGTTAACCTAAGCATTTCTTCCACTTCAGTTCATTTTTTTTATGCTCCTTGATCCTATTGCAAGGTCACCATATACTAAATTTGTCTCCTGAATAAGCATATGGCTCCAGCAACCCATTACCTCAGAGCTCCGTATACCTATTAATAAAGAATTAGAGCCATCTAAGCCAGCATGCCATATGGTGCCAAATTTACCTAATAAATATATTACTATAAATATCAATAATTCATACTCCTAGTATTCACACTGGTTTCTGGTTGGGAAAAATCTTTGAAAGCAGCCATTTATAAAATCTGAATCTTCATTTGGGAGCAATTAAAATTAAAACAAATATTTATTAAGACTCGTTGATGCATTGACCATTGGGTTAAATTCTGGGGTTATAGAGATTTGTAAAGTTCGGATGCCACTGCTCAAAAAACATCTGGGGGCTACTCAACTCAACAGGAAGAATGTTGTAAACATACAAATTACAACTATGGTATGATGAGTGTGCTAGGGTAGAAAGAACTAATCATTTCATTTGAATCAATAATATCAATAAAACAATAACTACCAGTTAAGGAACATGCATTATTTGCCAGGCATGTCTTTTATGGATCTTGACAGCAACCATTACAAAAACAGTAATAATATCACGAGGTAGATATTAGCGTCTATATTTTAAAGATGAGGCAAGTGAGCCATAAAAGGTATGCGGCTTTCACAAAGTCATATAGCTAAAAAGGGGCCAAACTAGAATTCATATAAATTTCTGCCTATGGCACCTGGGTGGTTCAGTGGGTTAAGCTGCTGCCTTGGCTCAGGTCGTGATCCTGGGATGGCATCCCGAATTGGGCTCTCTGCTTCAGTGGGGAGCCTGCTTCCCCCACCCTCTCTCTGTCTGCCTCTCTGCCTACTAGTGATCTCTGTCTGCAAAAAAAATAAATACATAAATAAATAATCCGCTTAAATCTAATCTTCAGGTTCTTAATCATTATACCAAATGCTTTCCTTGTGTGTTAATTTTACTTCACCCTTCAGACTGTAAATTTCAAAAAAGGACAAAACTAAAGCCATCCATTTTTTTTTCTTCCTAATGATCTTTATTTCTTTTCTAGGCTAGTACCTAAACAATATTTTTTGAAAGGTTTGTTTTAAGCAGTAAATGTACAGCCCATGTCTCTGAGGAATGGTGAACATTCCAGTACTCGACCTTGGTTTGTACAATTTATACTACTCTACTATCTCACCTTATAAAAATAACATATGTCATTGCTGAACCAGCTTACAAAGAACCGAATGGACTTAGGAAGCTAACTTTTGGTGTTACATATTGATTACTGATTGTTATTATTGATGATATATTGATTACTGTGTTATATCTATTTGTATATATGTTAAATTCTTATAATATTTAAACCCATTTCAAGAGAAGTAAAACAAACTAGAAAAATACATATAAATGAACATAAAAAACTTCACATGAGTGGACAGAATAAGGAAATAATTTAAAATTTTTCACACAAGTAGACAGAATGAGGAAATAACTCTTACAGAATTTTTTCTTTAAATAAAAGATACAAATGATACCTGGCTGGTAGTGTCTCTAGAGACTATTAGCTAGAAAGCTGAACACGGGTTTTGATTTTCTGAAAGTAATACTTAGCTCAACACAAACACACAAACAGAAAGGTTTCATCTCTGGTCCTGGCACAATGTCACTGGGATGCACTTCATCAGATCTGTAACTGCGTGGTACTTCAGCGGGCTAGGGAATAATGCTGTTTTCCATTTTTAATGCTCAGGGCAATGAAGTTCATATATATATTCATTTTATTAATTCTACATTCAACTGTTGATATTTAATTTCTACCTAAAACCCATAATGTAATTATGTGAATAGAGTGGTGACATAATTGATGATAAGCATGGTTTGTATTGCAAGTACAATGTCCAATGAACTATCCCATCACCCATACATACACACGCATACCCACACACTTTCTATATACAACAGACTGTACAAAAACTCTCTTTTGTGGGTGGCATAAAGGTGTTGCATTTCTCAGCAGCTTGTAGAATCAAATCTGAGGATTCACAAAAGGAGCCAGAATGCATCTTGCAGAGAAAATAACAGCATGAAAGCGAGTGGGAAATGCCATTCTATTTATTTCAATGGCTTGTTTCAGCGTCTTATACATGACTCGTGCCAAACATCAGGGTAGAAACTGTGTGCATAAGGCTTAGCCTACAACAGGTATCAACCTGCAACAAACTGCAACTTCTGCATGACCAGCCAGGCACTAGTGAAGTAAAGCACTAGGCTTCCACTTTGAGGCTCAATTACACCCATCTTCATTATCTTATACATTTTGCTTCTCTCTACACATACACAGATGGCTCCAGCAAAGTCTTTTCCAGAAATGCTCTTTCAGGTATTCTTGGCTCAAATTCCAGTTCTCGTTTCACATTCCATTGAGATTTAATTAGAAAAAAATTTTAAAAAATAGCTTTTGAGGTTAAAAACTAGAAGATACTGGCAGAAATCTCGTAGTTCTCCCTTGTTATTTCTCTACCCATCTAGTTGTTTATGAAACTCCTAGAAACAGTAACAGATGTTATAAAATGCTTACTTGAAATAATCTAGTCCAAACTATTCATAGGGAGACAAACATCAGTGACAGAAAATCCATACATTAATAAAGAGAGCCTTTTTTGTAGTTATTGCTTTACCTGGAGCCACTTCTGAAGCCATCTTTAGCAAACACTTTATCACACACAATTCAGTAGGCAAAGCACATTCTTCCTCTCCTAATCCTCACCAGAAAGCTTCACACAAACTCCAATCACATGTTCATTAAGGGACTCGAAAAGGTAGATAGATAGACAGATAGATAGACCATACTTTAGGTCAAGTCCAAAGAATAAGGAGACCTGGAGACAGCGATCCATGTGCAAAGGATTTAATAAGGAAACACTCCCAGAGGAACCAGTGAGGAAAGTGCTTGTTTTCCTGCCTAGCAAGATAGGGAAACAAGAGCACAGCCTCAGGTGAAGTTCCAGAGAGAAAGCTGCAGCCTGATCTTGGAAGATCTGGCCTACAACTGAGAGTTTTTCCAACCAGAGGCAAGATAGCAGTTGACTGAGGGCAATATTCCTAACAGGGAAGACCATCCTGGCTGTTGCAAGAGAAAGTATGTGGTAGCTGGAGGATCTACAAAAATGATAGAAGAGATCCAAAGGGATGGGGGCAGGGTAGCAACCTTATCTGTTACAGATAGGTAGATATTTAATCAAAAACATTAGAAAAAATTGAGACTACTTAATTCTAAAACTTTATTTTACATCTGAGGACAGCACGATCACACGAGGTCAAATAACTTCCCCAAGGATCCCATAGATTGAATGCAGCAGACCTAGGTGAGGACCTAATTCTCCAAACTTCCAGTTCAGAAGGCTTCTCCTTTCTCTTAGCTATGGGCAAAAATCCATGTTCAAATCAATCCTGAAGTCTACAGGTTCCCTACTTCAGGATTATTTGTGTGATTTGGCAGCCACTCCAAGTTCTATTTTCTGAAGTGAGTCTCCTGCTATGCTTCTTTCAGTAATTGTACCTTTCCTATTGTCTTTGAGATTGTTGGGGTCATAAAAACATGTTGCATTAATCTGACATGACCACACTGGTTACCTGAGAAGACAATGCAAATTCAATTTCTGAGGATGTCCAGGTATTTAAACTAGAGGTTTAATGGGTTTTCAGATGAAGCTTTGTCTTAGAAAGCACATTTTAGGATTAACAAGTGAATCCTCTATACTTGTAAATAGCCTGGGGAAATACTGTGGGAGCTAATCATGCTATTCGTCAGAATGAAATGTAGTTTCTGAAGTTGGGACAAAGACATTTCTTGAAGTGTCACAGTTCATCTAGAAGATCATTTCAGACAGTGGGAACCACATGGACAAAATCACTGAGGTGGAAAACACTTTGGTGAATAGGAAGAACATATAAGCCACTCAAAATTCTTGGAGTAAGAGAAGCAAGAAAAGTGGGATGGACAGGCAAGCGTAAGACCAATATGGGTGAGCTAGAGACAGATTCTGCAGGGCTTTTGATATTTTATAAAATAAAAGCTTATTTTCTAATGGAGAGGAGAAACACTGAAAGATTTCACACACAGGAAGATGAAATCAGGGTGGCAATTCAGGAAGCTTGATTTAGCAACTGTGTGTAGGATGGACAAAAGAGGTCCATGGAAAAGGCCACAGGAGTGATTAAAGGTATTGTAATATAACCTTATAACCTGGGAAGTAGATAACATAGATCAGGTGAGGCAGTTTCTGCACAGAGAGTGGAGAATAAATTTTAAAGCATTTAGGGGGTAGACTCAAGAAAACTTAATCTGATTAATGAGTAGCAACAATGGTCACAGTGGTAACTGCCATCCTAACTGTTGTGAAAAAGAGTGCTTTCTAACTAAACTGTCTTTCAATTTTCTTTTTCTCTAAGATTCTGCTTTTTCAGGGGCACCCGGGTGGCTCAGAGGGTTAAGCCTCTTCCTTCGGCTCAGGTCATGATCCCAGGGTCCTAGGATGGAGCCCCGCATCGGGCTCTCTGCTCGACGGGGAGCCTGCTTCCTCCTCTCTCTGCCTGCCTCTCTGCCTACTTGTGATCTCTGTCAAATAAATAAAAATCTTAAAAAAAAAAAAAAAGAATAGATTTAAAAAAATAAAAGATTCTGCTTTGTCCAATAAAATAAAAAGTATGTGTGTCTTTTCCAAGGACATCAACATCACTTTTACATATGCACTGTATTAGAAGTTACTGGCCACTCAGGATATGGAGCTTTTCAAGATGGGGGGAAAGGAGAGGAGAAAGAGGAGAGACGAACACCCCTGAAACAGAAATGAGCCAGTGGTGTGCAGCTAGGTAGATAGCTTGACATATTTATAAACAGCTCAGGAGTGATTATAATAGAAAATATACCCTTGGAGCTCTACACAGTAATGCTATAGTTCTGTGACACCTTTCAGCATGTCACTGTGGACTGCTGGAGTGAGACTGGGATTCACTCAAAGACCAAAAGGGGAAAAAAGAGTGTTTTACACACACACACACACACACACACGCACAGAAGAACTGTCCAAGAAAAAAAAAGACAGAAGACACCAAAGATAGAAGTTACTTTTTACCAGTTTTGAACACAGTCAAGAGAAATGGCCTTTTATTATGAAAGACCTTTCACTCCCTATCTGTCTATAATCTCAATTACTTGACCTGGATACAGACACCTTTTGGAGCAGTGTCTCCCGTTCCCACCCCAGCAGACAAGCAGCTCCTCTGTGATGGCATAGGTTACTTTAGACACCCAGAGGCAGTGGCCAGAAGTCATTCTGAGCAGAGCACACTGCACTGGGCAGAAAAATCCATGGCCTATTGCTTCTAGCAAGGATAGCAGCTTTTCCTTTTTAGTAAGACAATTAAATAGATTTATCTCTTAGTAGATTACACATATGATAATCAATAATTAAGTGGGGGGGAGTATTCATTGCCAGGGCTAATGTAAAAACAGGGAATCCTTTCTTTAAAGGGTTTATTAGAAAGTGGCTTTGATCCTGACTTGATTTTTCAAGTGAGATTCTGTCCCACAAAACCTCTTACGTCCCAATCCACCAGCCACAAAGTTTTTGTTTTTGTTTTTCCTTTTTAGCAATCTCTGGCTGCTGCAAACTTTCTCTACTTATCTCATCACATGCGTCAATTAAAGCAATTGCTCTTTTTGGAGCAAATTTCCTACTCCTTTCCCTCTGCCCCAACTTTGATTCACCTGTCGATTGACATTCTTGCTTCATTACTTGCTGACAGCTCCAAATGCAAACCTGGTCCCTCAGCAAATTACTTCTAATCATTTCCTTCCTTAACGTTATCACTTCAGTGGACTGTCAGGGGCATTCAGCAGACTGTGGAAGATCAGAAGCCTGTTGTAGCTCTCAGCTCCATAATTTTTGGCCTTGAACCAGACAACGTTGTAGTGGATTTACTTCTGGAGTCTTCCTTCAGGACTGGAGTACTCATTCCCCCAGCTGTTGGAAATGCCAGCTGCTGACTGCTCACAGTTCCGTCCCTCTCTGGGAGTGTCCACAGGCAAAGGGATTGCCTTGTGCAGTGACTGGATGGTGAGATAAGTGGGGGCGGGGGGTGCAGCATACAGAGACTCAGCTCCCTTTGCTCAGTTTGGGACATCTCAAAAAGACCAACCCAACTCTAGTGTTAGCCCTGAGAGTGACTGAGGCTTTCGTTACACCTGCATCAGTCCCAATTTTTCCTCTACTCAAGCCTGCTTCCCTCACTCCCATTGAGGATCTGCTTCCCAGGCCCTCCCCAAGGAGCCGCCTGCACGTAATCTCCATCTCAAGAGTCTGTGTCTAGGAAACACTGCCCAAGGCAGCAGTGGAAAGTTCTGTCTCTTCTTGCTTTATGATTCATTTGCATATTGTTTCTCATGAAGAGATTGCACTATTATACCTGCATCACTGACACAAGTTTTTATTTGTTAGATGGATTGTTCATTTCAAAATGCCTAACAGGGTCTCCGGCCACGGGCCTTTTTGCTTGCGTGACTCACTCTCGAGGCCTGGTCATTATTCACCAGATGACAGGTGCTCATTAAGAGATGGAAAACATGGGGCCAGTTGTAAGGGGATTTACATTTTTATTAAACTTCTTTGACTTTACCTTGATTTTTTTATAGAACTGATCTCATTTTTCCAAATTGTGCACCTGTGCTCATGGCTGCCACTGGGCTGAATCCCATTCTTTATTTTCTAATCTAGAGCTAAGTGGGGCACATGTGGATACTAGATAGCCAGTGCCAGAGATTTCACAGTATCTCATATGCCACTTGTTTTGTTTCAGAAAAGGTTATTGCTTCTAGGTATTGCCATCTACAAGTCTGGCCAGGAACTGAGTCACGTTTGATCAGGACTACATGTTACAGGAGAGCTAACAGTGATATTTAACCTTCAAAATGCATTCAGATTGATTAGGCAAGGTGTAAAATGCAGATGCCTGGGTGTCATTCCTCAGTGACCCTACTTCAGTAGGTCTGGGGTGAAGACAAGACATTTGAAATTTCCTCAAGCTCTCTAAGTGCTCCTGGTGACCTCAACCTCTGGATTCTGAAAAACTGGATTCTAGATTCTTTGCTTTTTCTACCAAGAAATCATCTCGAATGTCATAATTATACTTCCATTTAGTTTGAAGGCTTCCAGATAAGCAGGGGCTATGCTGCATTGAATAAAGTTTTAGCTAGATCCATTGCAGACCAGACATAATGAATAAGAAAATAGTAAGCATCCAAATGGACCAGAGTCATCTGTATGAAATGTTGCCATATATGAAAAAGGTCATCACACTGGTTATTCATATCTCTCCCTCAACTCATGGTGCCATAATTTGACATATATTAGATACTATAAAATTAGAAAATGGGCATTTCCCAGAAATTAGTTGTTGTTGTTATTGTTTTTAATCCGGAGGACAACTAATAGAGATTTTGTGTCCCATTGCTACTTATGTCTGTATTTGCTTTTTAAATTAGTGTCATCTTGGAGTCATTATGAAGACCTATCCATGCACCTTGATGGAGAATGACAGTAGCTAGAGGGATGAAAGGATCACAATCTTTCACAGTAAATTCTCTAAAGAGCTATTTATGTTTCTATCTTCGAGAGCTGTGATCTGAGAGGATAGCTATCCTTCTGGTTTCAGCCCAATTTCCAAATAACCAGGCTGCCCCAAGAGTCTTCCTCTTTCCTTTTAGGATTTCCCAACTCTGTAACGGTCAATTCCATTACAGAAAGAACAAAAAGCTGAATTTTCCTTAGAAGGTAAACTAGAAATTCTTCAAAATGTTTCAATTAAAGAACACCTGGCATTCCAAAAAATATCAACATTTCTTCCCTTTGACTTTCTTGGCTTTTCATTATGAAGGACAATTGATCCCACCCCTTTCATTTACTGCACTATAAATTTGGAACATAGCACTACATTGTGGACACTGCATTATTCCATGTCAGGAGAAAACCAAAATGTAACAAGAAATATATGACTCTACATTAAGATGAAAGTGAATGGCTAAAGGAGAATTATTCAGGCATCTATGAAACAGGTATTTTGAGAGTCTTGTCAACTTCTGTCCACACATTTTTTTTTTATATACTGTAGTTTGAAAACCTAGTCACCAGGATTGCATGTCTTTGCATCTCAGTAAGATGTGCCAAATTCAGAGGACTCAGAAACCCACAGGATAAAGCAGACTGACATTCAGAACTATGACAGAAAGACCTCATGATCTTTAAATTTGTATTCTTGGGTCAAAAGCTCATAGTATAGAACTTTCAATCTTATCAGGAAAACTGCTTCTGAGAATAGAAAAGCAAATCTTTAAACACACCTCATAATATTAAAGATACTAATACAAACTTAAATTTGTTGGACAGTGGGATGGGAGAGGAGAAATAATCCTCTCTACTATTCTCCTTTCAGACTGAAGATCTTCTCAGGGTTAGTACTCTTCCACAATTTATGAAATCTAAATAATAACAGAAGATGGGAACAAACACAGACATGCTTCTAGTCAATTGAAAAGAGAATAATAGCACCTTATATTCTGCCATAAAGGTATGGGAGTATGGGAACAGCACAAATTGAGAGATTGGTTTGTCCTGGAGTTGGTATAGAGGCCTCTCTGGGAGGTCTTCCCAGGAGAGAAGATACTTGAACCTCATGGATGAATGCTGGTGGCTAGTCAAAGGCAAAATGGGAAATATGAGAAGGAAAAGGAGCAGGAGGGGGAGGGAGAAGAAGAAAGAAAATAAAATACTGAACAAAGTTCTGGGAATATAAAAATACAATGCAACTTCAGGGTCCCATGGTCCACAATGTTTAAGATGAGTTAAGGACATCTTTAGAAATGCAGGTGCTATCTACAAAAATAAGGAAAAGTTGATAGAGATTAGAAATTATACTAGGGGGACGCCTGGGTGGCTCAGTTGGTTAAGCAGCTGCCTTCGGCTCAGGTCATGATCCCAGCATCCTGGGATCGAGTCCCATATTGGGCTCCTTGCTCGGCAGGGAGCCTGCTTCTCCCTCTGCCTCTGCCTGCCACTCTGTCTGCCTGTGCTCCCTCGCTCTCTCTCCCTCTCTCTCTGACAAATAAATAAATAAAATCTTAAAAAAAAAAAAAGAAATTATACTAGGGTTACCTGGGTGGTTCAGTCGGTTAAGCATACAACTCTTGATTTTGACTCAGGTCATGATCTCAGGGTCCTGAATCAAGTCCTGTGTAAGACTCTGCACTCAGTGGGGAGACAGCTTGAGGATTCTTTCTTCTGACCCTCCCCCCAACATATGCTCTCTCTCTCTCTCTCTCATAAATAAATTTTTAATGAAATATTTTTTAAATTTTATTTTATTTTTTCAGTGTTCCAAGACTCATTGCTTATGTACCACACCCAGTGCTCCATGAAATATTATACTAAAGAATCTCATTCTTAAGAGAATAATTAATCTTGTAATTACTGTGAACCACTGGTGGCTTATTTACTTGGGAATGATATCATCAGATCGTTCATCAGTGATAAAATTGGCTTCATGCAAAGACAGATCAGAATGGGGAGAAAAGAAGAAAGGATATGATTAAGAAGCCACTGTCAGGTAAAGACTGACACAGTCTTAGTACAGAAACTAAGTGGAGGGATAAGAAAGATATTTCAGATGAAGAGTCAACATAATTTAGTAACAGAGTAGAACTCTATTAATAGAACCTAAGGCTGCATAGCCTTTTCCTTTCTTTTGTATAAGCTTATGACCAATTAAAACTTTCAGATCTTATTTTCCATTAAGTCTGTCAAGCCAGACTTTTTACATGCAGAACTTGCGAAGTTGATTTATTTACTCAAATATAGGATCTTACATTTATTTCTTTTAAAGCTTATTTGGATGGTTTGCATTTTTTTGTCAAGGTTGTCAATATCAATTTAGACTCAATCTATTATCCATTGTTAGCTGTAAATTCTCCATGTGAAAACTGTGATTAATTTCTATGTGACATTGGTTAAATGCAAATAATTATATTAATACAGAGATAGTCCTTTAAAAGGCTTCATTGTGGGTCAACATAGAGCCAATAATCAACATCCTTTCTATACTATGCTCTAACATTTTTATTTTAACAAACATCAATTATAGAATCATAAGAACTATGGAACATCATCTAGGTCCAGTCTCTTCAAAAGAATAGCTTTATACTTAACTGATTCTTACACCAAAAATAAATAAATAAATAAAATAAAGGCTTCACAAATTTGCAAATAAGGGCAGAAAGCTAGAACCAGGCATTTTATCCACAGACTTACTACTCTTAGGCAGATATTTGTCATCACATACCTCAGTTCCATCATTTGGAGGATAGGTTTTTTTAAATGCACTCTTCATTAGCTTATAGTTGGTGAATAAAGAGTAAAGTCATCTTTTCTGCTATTTATTGAGTCCTATTTCTAAGAAAGGGGGTGAGAGCCAGAGGATCTGTAATAACTCTGAATCCCACAGTGAAATCAGACTTCTGAGCTACACGGTACTTCTGGGGGAGAAGTTATGGAGCAATTTGGAGAAGATAATTCATGAAGATAGACTAACACTATTTTCAAAAGTAATAGCAGTAGAACCCTGTGGATTCCTGGAAAGATCAAGTATTGCTTACGTGTAAATTATCATGAATAAAACACTAGGGGGAGAGGTAAGCTAATTAATGATAAAAATGATGTCTTTATATGACCTTTCCTAGCACAATAATTTAAAAGACCCACAATACATTTCAAACATCATAGATTCTTCTCAATGGAGACAGTTAGGTGGTACCTAGAGAACTTTCCTTTCACAATGAGCGGAGAATTCCCTACCCAACTAACAGAGCCAAATATTGCTAATGATTTTTCTACACTAAGAACACACAGGCAATGGGGATATAGTATTTTTTAAAGCAACAGAACAGATGAAGAAAGAGAAGGAAATCCAAGAAGATGTCTGACCTTTATGCTTCATTAACTTCCCTGTTTGCCACAGCTGCAGGCCAACCTTTCACCTTGAGTCTAGGCTCGTCACATGGGAAACCCAGAAGCAATAATCCACCGTGCAACTGGAGTTTATACAGATAAACCTGCTAATTTTTCAGCCAAGTGAATCTCTCATCAAGGAGTGGGAAGTCAACCCTGACACAAAGAAAGCACCACCTCTACTACCCAACACATCTCAGGAGCTTCAACACAGACTCCCGAACAATGAAATTCTCACAGGCAAGATACAGCCTGTCTTCCCCATGTATGGAGGCTTTATATATGCAGTCTTAAATGTCAACACAGATATAGAAATGTAGACTTTTTCTTCCTCTGTACTATGAATACTGGTAAGGTGAATTTCACAGAAAACCATCTTAGGGCTTATGGTGTAGGTAATAGGTGAAGAATTTTGAAAATAAATTTTTGGCGAGTACTGATGGATCTTTTAAGTCCAGTTAAATTATGCAATTTATGGGGCACCTGGGTGGCTCAGTGGGTTAAAGCCTCTGCCTTCGGCTCAGGTCATGGTCCCAGGGTCCTGGGATCAAGACCCACATCGGGCTCTCTGCTCAGGGGAAAGCCTGCTTCCCTTCCTCTCTCTGCCTGTCTACTTGTAATCTCTGTCAAATAAATAAATAAAATCTTTTAAAAAAATAAAAAAATAAATTATGCAACTTATATAACAACAATAACAACAACAAAAAGGTCTACATCCTGAGTGGGAAAACTGTAATACTGAAATAATTACTCTTATTTCTGACAAGATAATAGTGATGTAGAAATGAAGAACCCATAGACAAGCTAAATGCATGAGAGCCTTAATTGTAATATAAAGATTTTTAAATATATCTTCATCTCTCCAAGGATATTGGGCACAAGACATTTTTCTTATGTGACACTGAACACTTGGATGAAGAGGCAATTGTCCTTACACTCAGTTCTTACACTATAAGTAGGGTAAGTGTTTCCTGGTTATTTCTTTAAGATGGGATGATGGGTCTGCACTCATCAATCTTTCAATCAATGACTGGAAGCCCTAGTGAAGAGGTCCATGCACCTGCAAATAGCTTAGGGTGTCAGTTTGTGACCCTTATATCTTGTCCGTCATAACGACAGCCTCATGCCTAGGAATTTCTGGGGTAATACCTATTAAAATATTCAATTTAGTAATAATATTTAATATTGATGAAATTACATTATATGCTGGGCACCACACTGGGTGGTTTCTATTTTACCTTTATATGGTTTTCTCTTTTTTTTAAATTTTATTTATTTATTTGACAGAGAGAGAGAGATCACAAGTAGGCAAATCACAGGCAGAGAGAGGAGGAAGCAGGCTCCCCATGGAGCAGAGAGCCTGATGTGGGGCTCGATCCCAGGACTCTGAGATCATGACCCGAGCTGAAGGCAGGGGCTTAACCTATTGAGCCACCCAGGTGCCCCCGTTTATATGGTTCTTATAAGGAACTCTTGTTACTCACATTTTATAGATGAGGAAATTAATCCTTAAACAGGCTACCTAATTTGGCCAAAAATCATCAAGCAAAGGATTCAAACCCAGAAAAATCTCACTCTAGAAGCAGCACTCAAAATCACGACTCCATACTGTTGTTCTCTCAGATATTACAATACAGACAAAGGAGCCCTATTGTTAAATAGGAAAAGGAGGTCCTCTTATCTTCAGAGGGTTCAAACCCGTTTCCCTGGATCTGTACCTTCCCAAATCAAATTCTTAAAAAACAGCATCTGGCATCTTAGATAGACCAAAACAGCTCATTTCTATTTGCGTAACTTTGAAGGGGGAAAAAAAAAAAGATAAAATTCTGCAATTTCGTGTCACCTCTAACCAGGCTGCATCAGGTATTAGAGATGCTCACCAGAGGGAATACAGCTGGTAGGGGCTCCACAATGCACAGTCTAATTTAATTTATGATCAGGAACGTCTTCCTAGAGATCACTCAAATCCACTTTTCTCCTAAGACCTTGATTAATAGTCTAACCATCTATAAAAAGTAAAATTAATTGACAAAAGAGAATGTTCCACATTCAGAGCACTCTCTTCAAGAACACATCTGCCCACTCCCATTCCCCATCTTTGTGAATCCACACTATGTTTCTTTTAATTAATTAATTTATTTATTTCAGAGAGATAAATGAGAGCGAGCATAAGCAGGTAGAAGAGCAGAGGGAGAGGGAGAAGCAGACACCCCACTGAGCAGGGAGCCCGAAGTGGGGCTTGATCCAAGGACCCTGAGATCATGACCTGAGCTGAAGGCAGAGGCTTAACCCACTGAGCCACCCAGTAACCCGAACCCCCCAACCAACTGTGTTTCCTTTAACACAGGATTTTATAGATATGTTTTAAACTCAGAACTAAGAAGATTTGTGGGTATTGAAATCACATCTTGTAAGGTAAGGAAACACATCTTGCGATTCTAATCCTGTCTAGCTTACTTCTCCTTCCCAATATTTTGCACCACCTAGAGAAAAGGTCACATTTCTAACCCTTGTGTCCACATTGATTTTGTGTGTATATTTAAACTAAAGAACCACCTGAGATACCATAGAGATTTTAGAATTCTTGTTCCTCAAAGCACTTGACAACTGTACATTTTCTGTTGGGCTCCCGAAGGAACAGAATCAAAAATTCAAAAAAATGGGCTGATTATTCGAAATCAGGCTGTAATTAGGACTAAATATAGAAGTGAAGGAGACTGGGGAGACAAGGATATATCTCACTACCAGATCAAAGCAATGACCCCCAGTCAGACTCAGGGCATTCCCAGTCTTAGAGCACATCTATCATAGTGATTAAGGAAAGGGTTAAGGTCTAGGCAGAGAGAGATAGGGGACCCCTGGCTGGGCTCTGAAATTATTCCTGGCAGGCAGAAGCACTAAGAATAAACAAGAGGTAAGAAAATAAACCAGACCACCTGGCCCTGGATATTAGGGAGTATTTTTCTTTGGTGGCTACATTGCAATCACAGAAAATGACCAGACCTCAAAGAAGTAAGCCATTAAGGGTGTTACCAATTATCCTGGTGCTCAGACCCAGACAGCTCAAGAATCTCAAGGCCACAAGCTTCCTAGGCAAGTTTTCAAGAAAAGACCAGCCCTAAAAACCCTCAGTGGCAACCCTGTCGGAACCCTTCTCACTCCAGAGAGCCTTTTCTGTATCCTTGCTTTATAAAACTCTATCGCTCTACTCACTCTCTCCTTTGTGCCCGAGATTCATTCTTAGACTCCGCAAGGCAAGGACCTGGCTCTCCAGTTTCAATAATACTTCTCCAGTAGTTAAGTATTTTCATAGACCCCCACCCCACCAACACACACACACACACACACACACAGAGTCATGATCTCTTTCAGTCCAGAGCCTTCTCTCATTTTTCTTTCTAGCCCTGGCACTTAGGGCAGTGGCCAGCCCTCAGAGGAGTTTAGCAATTCTTTGTACAGAAACTGGCTGCGCTGAGACTTCAGATGTTGCTTTTTCTCCATTGTTGTTGTTGTTTTAAATCCCCAGTGATATATACATGGATATAATAATAACAGGTTTTGTTTGTTCATTTTCCTGCTGAGGAGACTGAGACAGAATGGGTAAAGTAAAACTTAAAATGGAAATTGCTCAAGTTGACCTCATAAAAGGGCAAACCTTCCTGAGGAAGGTTTAAAAAAAAAATCCCAGTGAATTATTCTGATATTTCCATTTGAAGCAGTCCACTGGCCAGCTGGCTTCTGCTTTTCATCTATCATCCTGGAGGCCCTAATAAACCCTCACGGTGGCTGCGTGCAGCTCCCTTCAGCCTGCTGAAACACGTCTCTCCAAAAGCAGGTCCCTGGGATTGCCAGAATCGGCTTCTATCTGATACAACTCCTAATTCTAGCCATTTCTGTCAAATCTTGTATGAAAGGGGGGAAAAATAAGATCAGATGATAGAAAACTTCCAACTCCAAAATGCACAATAACTAAAATAGTCAGTGTCACCTTTAAACATTTTGGGGAAATCCAAAAGAAGGAACAAAAGTAGAGGTTGGCAAAAGAATGAAACCCCCAGGCGAGAGTTCTTCTTATCAGCTGACGATTGCAAAAAACAACACTAATATTGAGTAAGGATTTTTTTATAGCACTTCTCAGGATAGAAAAGTTATTCCAGTATCTTTCTGTCCTGCATCCAATGCCTCCAGCAACTCCCCAAACCAGCTGACCGCCCACCCAACCAGCCATCCTCCTGTCCTCAGTCTGTACCCACTAGCCACTCAGATTGCCCTGAAAATTTACTAACAATGACATTTGAAAAACACAAAGCCTTTTCCATTCAATTAAATAAACACACCATGTTAACCTTCAGTAAAAGAAGTGGCCGTTCATTTTTATAGGTGGCTGTAAACAGACTTTGAGCTTCACAAAGCCAAGATCAATAGAGCGTTGGCAAACAATAATAATCTCATGCACACTCTATCGACAGCTGCTCAGAAAATATAGTTTGATTCTGATGGGCTTGATGATTGGGCCCTTGGCCAGCCTTTTGCCTTCCTCTGAGCAAATGTCAAAATGTCAAGAAAATGCCTCTGTGGGAGTGGATTCCACTGCAGTCTCCTGAGAAACCAACTCAGCCAAGTTCTGACATCCGGGGATGCAGGCCGGTGCAAGGGAAGCCAAATCCTGAACGAGAGGGCTGCTGGAGATGGTGATGGTGGTGCCATATGGCTGTGGGGGTGTCACGAGGGGATGTCTTCACTACTACGTCTACTGTGATCACTGAGGTGGAAGGAAAGCAAGGGCAAGTACATTACAGATTCAGTCTCTTTCCGGTTATTTCTGCCTCTCCTGCCAGGTAGAGATTAGTTCTAAGAGTGGGAAGCCCTGGTATTTGCAGACCACCCCCAGATGCCCGCTCTTGATCTAATCTTCCTGTGGGATTCTACCCTTTTCTCTCTCTCTCTCTCCTTCTCTCCTTCCCCCATATTCCCTCCTTTCTGCCTCACCTTTTCATTCCTCCCCTACAGAGCATACACATTACATGAAGACACAACTAGTCTGGGGCGCATGAAAGAGATATAGGCTTGGAACAGAGCCCTGGTGTCTAGTGTCAGCTTTGCCTCTAACTTACTGTGGGACTCTAGACAAATTATTTTTCTCTCTTAGACCCTCGATATTCTGATCTGTAAAAAGGACTGAGGTGTGATTCACATGGTCTCAACATCTTCCTGTTTTAAAATTAAACTGGAGTGTTACTGTAGAAGACCTGGATTCATGCCATAGCTCTTCGGCTCACTACCTGGGTGGCTTCTATTGACTTTTCTCATCTCCGGTTCCCTCATTTGTAAAAATGGGCCAGATGATCTCTAGTTCATAGGACTATTAAGGCAATTAAAGGAAGCTATGTCAAAGCTTTAAAGCTTTTTAGAAAGAACAGCTGATTCATTCTTATGATGAATCTAAAACTGATGGAAAAATAAACGTTGGTGAATTTATCAACATAGACATGTTGATAAATGAGCAGTCTTTGCAAGCCTCTGACCCAGGAACTACATACAGGTTTTCCAAGAATCCGACCTGTCTCTCCTAAATAAAATTTTGTCACTTTTATAAAATAAAAGAGCACACAGTAGATTTACTGAATGTTTACCACATGCCAGGCACTGAGCTAGCACTCTGTAAAACTTAAGCTGTTTGAATGTTTCCAACTGTTCTAAGAATTAATGGTTCTATTTTCCAGAAATCCACCACCAAGGGGTGAAATAAAGTCCCAAAGAGCCAGCAACTTAGACTTGAACTCAAGTCAGTGTAACTTAAATGCCTGTGAGCTTAACCTCCAAGTGGTGCCATCTCCATGATTTATAAAGTCTCATGCAAGACTTCTGATGTTTCAAAAAACATCTTGTATTTTCCCATGAAAGCTATATCCTTATAAATAAACAACAGATAGTCACTTGCTGCCAATCAGTCATTCAGCTCTCGAAGCTTAATTATTCACATGATTATGCTCATCAAGGAAAAAATGGAAAAAGAAAAATAATCTAAAGCCAGGCACTCTGCTTCTGTCAATTGCCTATACTTCTCTCTTTCCAAAAACAAACTATCATCTGAGTAATCCAAAAACATTGGGGGTGGAGGGGCTTGTATTTTGCCCATTTGCAGAGAAAGATACTGCTGGAATAATGTAAACCCTGAATAGAGTGGTGTTACCTCAAATAAAAGCTTCTGCGAATATGGTAACAGTATAGCAATTAAGATCTTGGCTCAGAAATTAGAGAAACCTGGGTTCGATTTCCAATTTTCCTTTTAATGGTGTTGGGCCTTATCCAAGTTATATAAATTTTTCTGAGGGATAAAATAATAGAATATAAGTCAGACAGTTAATATGAGTCTTAAACTATTTACTATATGGGAAGCATTAAGCCTGTCTAACACTTAGTAGATGCCAACTTAGTAAATGTTACATGTTACTGTCTTCACAAATTCTTCTACTTCCTTTTCTTATTTCTCTAATTCTTATAGCCTATTACTATACAGATTAAGAAGGGTCCTCAAGCTGTATTCACCAATGCATAACCTTTTAGCCATGTCTTTGAGGAATCCATGTTTATTTTAATGAGTACTTATTTTGAGTATAAATTAATTTGCCTTAATTAGTGAACTTCCATAAACCTATATAAGTCTCTGCATGTGTGTGCGTGTGCACGTGTATTTTATTTTATTTTATTTTTTTTATTTATTTGACAGAGAGCTCACAGGCAGGCAGAGAGGCAAGCAGAGAGAGAGAGAGAGAGATGGGGAAGCAGGCTCCCCACCTAGCAGAGAGCCCGATGTGGGGCTCGATCCCAAGACCCTGGGACCATGACCTGAGCCGAAGGCAGAGGCTTTAACCCACTGAGCCACCCAGGCGCCCCTGTGCACGTGTATTTTAAATAAGTGCATGTTTTAAATATGATTCCATTGTCTGAAAAGGAATACCTATGTATACTAACACCCAGATAATTCCAATTGAGTTTCTTATACAATCGCTTTGATTTCAATGAGTTCAGCTTCTGTGCATGGAGATCTTTTTTTTCTCTTTTTTAAAGATTTTATTTATTTATTTGACAGACAGAGATTACAAGCAGGCAGAGGCAGGCAGAGAGAGAGGGGGAAGCAGGCTCCCTCCTGAGCAGAGAGCCTGATGTGGGGCTCGATCCCAGGACTCTGGGATCATGACCTGAGCCAAAGGCAGAGGCTTTAACCCACTGAGCCACCCAGGCACCCCTGTGCATGGAGATCTTATACCCACTTCAAGAGAAGCCCAAGTGTGACTCAGTCTCAGTGAGAAAATTACAAGTTGCTATCAACACTGTTCTCATCAGAAGCCATGCAAAGAAGAGTTTGTTTGGATAAAGTTTTCGTTAGCTTCATTCCAACTTCATCTTTTAAGTATGCTGAAAGAAAATATTTCAGAGCCAGCAGAAAGGCAATTTGTTGGTGTCTCCTCTGGACGAATGTTCTATCTATCTCTAGTATCGGTGTGTCTAAACCATGTTTACTGCATGCTAACCACTTCCCATGAATGCAATTCATTGTGCGACAGACAGATCTACCAGGAAAGCCATTGTGCTCAAGCGGCATGACTGTGAGGCAATGAAAACAAGAGACGCTCTGCTAGTCACTAGGGAAGCACCCAGGAAGGAAAAGTGAATGGAATCTTCCAATGCAACCCATGTGAAGATCGAAAGCCCATTTAAGATTCACAACCAGTTAATTTAACCATTCTAAGGCTTGCCCTAGATGTCACTAGCCTTCTAGTCATTTGAAATTTTCCTTTTTGAGGATACAATCCCATTATGAAACTGTTAATTAGTTCCAGGTATCATTATGTTAGCAAAGCAATTCTCACAGCTATTCCCAATAGATTGGGATAAGGATAGAGATCAGAAGACAAAGTGAAAAAGAGGTATATAATCAGAAAAGAGCCAGATGTCAAAAAAGGGAAAATGAAAGACAATTTATATTTCTATGGCAGAAGGCAAATTCCTTACACACATCAATCCCATTCATGAGGGCTCCACCCTCATGACCTAATTACCTAACAAAGGTCCCACCTCCGAATACCATCACCTTGGGGGCTGGGTTTCAACATACGAGTTTTGGGAGGATACAAACATTAAGTCCATAACAAACTTAATAGTCAATCTATAAAGTCATATAAAGTCTATAAAGAAATCTGGCTTTCTTACTCAGATCTGGATAACTTTTTCATTTTTTTCAAGTTTGATCTTTAGAACGAAAATCGATTCTGAGACTTCATTAATCTATTCTTACCACTGACCAGCTCCTTATTTGGTTCTATAGCACTGATATGAGTGGGAAATCTCTGTTCATCCCCTTTAAATTAGTTCTAGTCTTATAAGTGATAAAGGAAGATTCTTGAAGAACACAGATGAAACTAAAACAAGTCAAGGGAGTGAGCATCAAAATGCCATTTACTCATTAACTCAAGAGCAGCAGATGGGATGGCTTTGTGAAAACACCATGAAATCTGTGGCCTTACTATATTTGTAATTTGGAAATAATCAAGGTAAGACTAACATGGAGAAGGATGTGAGGTCTACATGGTAAAGTCTAATGACAAAGCAAGTAGTGCCCAGGAAACTTAATACCAGGGCAGGTCTGCTCTAGAAATTTTACTGAATACAATGACTACTTTCCCACTCATGCAAGCCATCTAAATATACACAGACTGTAAACTATATTCATAGCAAAAAAACAAGAGATAACATTTTTTTCTCCTTAATGTTTTAAAAGATTGAGAGAAATTAAAGGTGTGGGGAGACAATTAAGCTTTATATGCTATACTGCACCTGCCTCTCCCTCAAAACATTAAAGCACTCTAAGCACAAAACAGCCTCAGTGGGTTTGTTAGGCAACTTTAAAACCTAATATTAAAAGCTAGGATATGTCTCCTAATATTGAGCCATGCCTACATTTTATAGCCAACAGAAATAGAACTAGAACTTAGAGGCTTTTGTTTACTTCAGCTCCTTCTAGCGTAGGAATCACTGGTGCCCCATTTTCCCAGAATCAATTTGGGTCCTGCATACACTGCCAGGGCATTTTGCCATCTGGCATCTACATGATGAAATAAGCATAATTATAAAATAAAACAAATATGAGACATTAGAGCCTAAAGGAAACAGAGAGAGTTTAGTCAAACCTCCTCACTTATAGATGTGAAAACTGAGATCCAAAGACAAATGTTTGCCATAAATTACAGCAGCAGCAAAACTCCAAATGTCTAGACCAGAGCTCTTCCCACTGCAGTATATTAAAATAGTTTAATGCAAGAAGACCTACATCTGTCTTTACTGGGTAGTAAGCTGGCCTGAGAGGAACTGAATGCATACTTTCAGCACCCACACTAAAGGTGAAATTACCCAGTTCATATGACATCTGCAAAGAAAATCATGTGTGCCTCCTTTCCAAAACTGGATATAATTTATTATTTCCTTAAAGACTTGAAAAAATATCACTGCATACTGAAGTTCAGAAAAAGCCTGAAGGCTACCAGAATCTAAATGTGTGGGACTGCAATGATTCTTGAGTTTTTATTTTCTTTTACACAGATTAAAAAAAAAAAATTAGTGCACAGTAGGTGCTTAATTAATACTTATTCAATCAATTAGTATCTCTTTTCTCTCCCATGAGGTCTCCTTTGGGGACTGTTAGTTCTACTACCCATCCCTTATTTAAATGTAAATCCTTCTAATTTGCCTGGAGCAAGACAATGAGATGTCTGTTCTTTCACTACTGAGCATAAAGTAGAAGATAAGTTCCAGGTAAAGCCTTTGAGCTTTTTATGTCGAGAAAAACCCTTGACAATTTGTGTCTACATTTTGTGTCATCTTTTGCCATTGTGTGTGTGTGTCTTCTTGCTTTTTGGTCTTATAAAATTAGACACGTAATGGGAAGGTCTGTAGAGATCAGTCAAACCAAACTTCAGTGCAGGAATCCCCTTTAACCATCATGATGTGCAGTCATTCAGCCTTTCCTGTGTATTTGATAGGTACTTCCTACAGTGGCTTAGAAAATGGATCCAAAAGCAAGACATCCTGGGCTCTAATCCCGATTCTGCCATTTCTAAACTTTGTGTTCTTGAAAACTCACTGAATCTCTGTGCTTCAGTTTCCTCAACTGTAAAACGGGAATGATGATAATTGTATCCACTTCACCCCAATGTTATAGAGCTTAAATATGCAGATTCCTTAGAACAGTAACCAGAATACCCTAGGAGCTATTTTTATTCTCCATCTTTACTCCAACTTCACCTCTTGCTCTTCTTCCTCCCTCCAATAACAGAGAGCTCACTACCTCCTGCTGATTCTAATGAGTAGGACACCGCAAATGGAAAATTATTCCAGTTATGGAGCCCACATAGATGCCACAACTTCTAGCCACCGGTCCTGGTTCTGCATCCTAGAGTTACGTTGATTAATGAGAATCTCTTTTCTACCTAACAGTCATTCAAATAGTTGATAACAGCTGTCATATCCCTCCTTAGGCTTCTCTTATACAGGCAGAATATTCCAAGTTTCTTCAGCTCCTTATCTCAAGGCTGCCACCATTCTCATCATTCTTTACTGTGAGTAATAATAGTTCCTAGTTACCAGCCAGGCACTGTGCTGAATGACCCCTTTACTTGCATTATGCAATGTTACCCTTAGCTCAAACCAGAGAGAGGACTTCCATACACATTTATCAGTGAGGGAACTGACTTGTCCACAGACTCATAGTGACAGAGCCTGGATTTGATAGCCTGTGTATGGCGCCACATGGAATGGGCCAAGTTTGTCAATGTTCTCTTAAGATGTGGCAGCAAGAAGCATACAGAACTTGCACATATGCAACTTAAAATTTTTAAAAAAATCCTAGGATTTGTCTTTTTTTTTACTACATAAACATCTATTTAAATGAGGTCTCTTCTACCCAGAACTAGATAATGATTTTTTTTTTTTAAATCTAGGGGCAGGGTTTTATATAGCCCTATTACAATTTATTTTAGTATCATTTTTCCCTTCCTATTGAGAGTCTTTGGAATCTTAAGTCTGTCCTCTAGCATTGGAGCTATTGCACAGCTCTTTACTTTGACCACATATCTTTGAGCAATTATAAATGGAGAGGTACAAAGACCCAAGACATATACCTAGAGACCTTCTTCCAAAATATTAATACAGATTTCTAAATATCTGGCACTGTGCAATACTTCATTTATTTAATCCTCACAAATTAACCTTGTCTATTCTTACATCCACTTTACAGATATAACACTGTAGCCCAGGAGATAAATAATTTACACACAAAGTAGATTTGAATTTTAAGTCTACATCCACTTGACTCCAAAGCCCAGTTTTGCACAATGCTGCCCCATCCCACATTATATATAGATAGGGAAATAAGCTCCCTGCTGCACCCACTCCTCAGGTGGCAATCTTTGGAATTGTGTCATGTTTCTAGTGTCTTTGTGTCCATGGTTAGTACATATGGACCTGGAATCCCATGTGCCCAGAAGGCCGGCCAGAGATGAGTCTTGAGTAACTGACCTCACTGTGGCAGATCTCAATGATCTCACTTGCCTGGTTGCCTCAGTTAGTTATCATGTACTCTCACCTTTCCCTCTTACTTTAGACTCTCTGCATTGGCAGTGACTTTGCAGTTCAGCGTTAAGCACACTTAGCCAGATGGCTACTGACCCCATGGCCCTTTTGTGACGGCTACCAGCCCATTATGTTAAGTATGCAGGCTTGTCATGACTGTTTTCGGGAGAGCTGGTTCGTGTTCCCTTATTTTCTATGCTCAAGGGCAGGTGCTGGTGCAGGCACTTTTCTACTACCTAAATCATTTGGAGGTAAATCTTCGTTGATGTGACTTTTTACCAGGCTAATGTCCCCATCAGTTTCAGCTCTACTCTCTTGTCTCAGAAGACACTTCCTTCAATGAGTGTGGATGGTTATTTATTACCCATGATTTTAACCCCCTAAATTACCTAACTCCTCACTAAAATGAAACCACCTCTGACAGTTGTTTCACAGCTGCCTCACACAATGAGCCAATTTGTCAGGTCAAATGGTTTCTGCTATTGCATATCTAACCTGAAATTACCAAGAACGTTTAAAGAATGCAAAAGGTCATCACAACCCTGTAATGAGGTGAAAATACTAAGGTGAGCGCCCCTGCACTGCCAGATAGTCCCCACACCCCAAGGAACCACATTTCCTTCATGCCTCATGCATATGTCAAAGATGCACAAATGGTAAGCAAATGAAGATTTTTAGGCTTTTTTAAAAAGCTTGCTTTATTTAATTCATGAGTTGCCTATTTTCTTTCTTTCGTGAAATAGTTATAAAGTTGTTTTATCTTTTTCCCTCCCCTCTCTCCTTCCTCCCTTCCTTCCTTCCTTCTTTCCTCCTTTCCTTCCTTCCCTCCTTCCTTCTTTCTCTTTCCTTCCCTCCTTCCTTCCTTTCTCTTTCCTTCCCTCCTTCCTTCCTTCCTTCCTTCCCTGCCTCCCTCCCTTCCTTTTAAATCTATTCTCTATGGCTCTAATGGATGCCCTCAACCTACTTCTGTTAATGAAGTCTCTACTCATCCAGAAGCTAGAAATAGCAAAAAACAGGGCTTCCAATCAAAAGCCCTATCTGACATAGCTCAGAGAACTGAAACTGTGCATTTTCAAGTGTGGAGATTCATTTTTTTAGTCCCTACTGCATAAACATAGGGATATGCTAATAGAAAATAAAATACTATACTTCTTTATGTTTTGAGTTATCTTTTTTTTTTTTTTTACCATCAATCAGTTTATCCCAGGCTTCATTAGCAAAAATTAAAAGCACAAGGGGCAATTAATGAAGGCAACATTACCTTATCAGTGTCTAGCCCCAGGACACCACCCTTGTGAGGAGCTCCCTTACTAGATTGGCTGCCCTGGAAAATAGATGAAGTATCAGCAGCAATTCAGAAGGGAGCTACAGCAAGAACAGTAGAAATAAGCAATAGAAGCAACAATGGTGTTTCGAGTCAGGTACTAAATACTCTAGCATGTTGATGGGGATTTCTATCTCTGCTACAATCAGGTGAAAACAAGAGGTCAATAGAGAAAAGAAAACAAGTATCTTAAGAATACAATGAAGCAAATAAAATAAAGACATATGTGACAGATTTAATGTCCAGATCCATAATAGCAATAGTAATAGCAATAGTAATAATTATAGTAATAGTAATTACTAATAATTATTAGTAGTAATGGTTAAAATAACTATTGATAATTGAGTCTTCTGATGTGCTAAGACTAGGCTAAGGACTTTCCTTGCATATTGTACTTATTCTTTGGCTTATGAAGTAGGTAGTAATCATCTCCATCATACACATAGGGAAACCCAGATATAGAGATGCTAAGAAATTCATCCTGGAGGTGCAGTTAGTAAGTGGTACTTTATTTTTTATTTTTTTAAGATTTTATTTGTTTATTTGACAGATACAGACATAGAGAGAGAGGAACAGAAGCACGGGGAGTGGGAGAGAGAGAAGCAGTTTCCCCACTGAGCAGGGAGCCCGATGCGGGGCTTGATCCCAGGACCCTCGGATCATGACCTGAGCCGAAGGCAGACACTCAACCAACTGAGCCACCCAGGCGCCGGCAAGTGGTACTTTAAAATAGATTCTCAGGACGCCTGGGTGGCTCAGTTGGTTAAGTGGCTGCCTTCGGCTCAGGTCATGATCCCAGCGTCCTGGGATCAAGTCCCACATTGGGCTCCTTGCTCGGCAAGGAGCCTGCTTCTCCCTCTGCCTCTGTCTGCCTGTGCTCACTCTGTCTCTCTCTAACAAATAAATAAATAAATAAAATCTTTAAAAAAATAAAATAGATTCTCATCCAAGCCATGTTTATAAGCTCCACTCTATTCTGTCTCCCACTGCACACTGAGCTGGAGATATCAAGGAAATACACTGAGACATGCAGAGTTGCCTTCACGATTTTCCTAATTTGTCGTTTTCCTCTAAAAAAAAAAGAAAAAAAAACTAAAAAAGCGATTAAGCATACTCTGTGTGATCATTTTCTAACTGGGTACTGTCACACAATGGCCGACTGAAGACTGTCATGTAATGTCATCACTTGGGTTTATGTCTGCAAGCACACTGACCATAAGAACTACTACCTTAACTGATGAAACCTAAATGAGAAAGAGATGAATTGAATATAGACATATATTGGATGTGTTTGTGGAAAGAGACAATCAAATGGGATTCTAAACCAGACAGAAAATTTTGCAAGGGTTCCGAGGAAAATAGTAAGGGGACTCAAGTGTCACAAAACCAAACTCCAAAGAACCTATACCATAGTAATCATGTATTCACATGGCAAGCAGAGATTTATTCTCAGAAAAATGTCTTCTGCCACATTAAATAAGTGCTCTTAATTTCAATTGCATTGTTTGTATCTCATTTGTAAATTTGCAATGATTTTCTGGTCATATGAGAACTATGAGCCTATAACATTTGTACTTGGTTCTTTTTGTTTGTGCATTTTTAGTAAACATTATAATAGATATCTTGAGTCAACTGTAAGGATGTATTGTATGAGAATAGTTATTCTTAAAAAGAGACCTTTTTACATTTGTCATGTTTAAGTAAAACTGCCCACAACAACAGACACGATGGTGAAAAGCTGATTAAGCACTTAGATCATCTTTGTTGGCCTGGCAAGAGGTAGCTCAGGGGGTTTAAGGAAAAAACGGCAAAGGAATTCTGAGAACTCTTGCAACATACACCCTTCTCATACGTTATGCATATCAAAATTATCTCTAGAATCATCTAAAAATCATGTCAGATTTAATCTTGAGGCAAAAGGCCTGGGCATCCTTTTATCCCAAGCTTCACAGTGATTCTGATATGCTCTCTCCACTACCCAATTAATCCTGTCAAGCTAATGAACTAAGAAATGAAGACATTTCCTAGAACAGTGTTCTTAAACTTTAACATGCACATGAATGACCAGATCTGTTAGGTGTAGATTCTGATATGTATGGAGTGAGTCCTCTGGTTCTGCATTTCAAACATGCTCCCAGGTGGTCCTGGTCCACATTTTAGAAGATGGGATGGTAGTCACATCAAAGCAGATGGAAACTGGACAAGCTAATTAAAACATTAGCCCAAAGTTGTGTATCTTGAGTATTGATGATGGTTACATGAATATATACATGTGACAACATGTCACAGGATGAAATATACAGATGTATAAACACACACACACACATACATATACACAGCCTAGTGCACACATGAGTGCATTAAGAAAATAATCTCTAAGTCTTTCTTTGCTACAGATTTCCCTTAGTTTCTGTACTGGGGGAGAAAGAAAAGTTGAACTTTCATATACAGGCTTAGAATTTAAAGGTGTAAAATATATTGCAAATTTGGGGCTACAAGACCTAATATCTAAAGAAACCAGGGAAGATAAATGTAAGGAAACCAAAAAAAGAGCATCTCCTTTGACCTGAGTCAAACTTTAAGAATTATAAGAAAAAGATGCTTCCTAAAGAAAAATTTGAGGTGAACATCACTGGAGCCCAGATGGCAAAATGCTATAATGATTAAGTCATTAAGCTGTAGGCAGCTGACCTGCTCTACCCTCTACTACACTGTCTAACATATGGTCCTATTCTACATTTCTTACTCAAACATCAATCCTCTAACCTCCAAGGACAGCATGGACTAATGCTCCCCATTCCCCACAGCATCATGGATATAAAATCTGAAATACAGCACAGGCTGTTTCAAATATGTTATTTTTTCCCTGAAATAAACTTTCAGTATGTTCCACATGTGTCACTATCTCCAACTTCAAGGGCGGGAACAGCAAACTCTTTCTGTAAAAGACCAAGTAGTAATATCTCAGGCTTTACAGGCCTTAAGATGTCTGTGGCAACTACTTAACTCAACCATTATAGAACCAAATAGGCCATAGATAACATGTAAATGAATGTACATGGCTGTATTCCAAAACAACTCTATTTATAAAATAGTGGTCAATCCCTGCTGAAGGGTGTCTCACACACCCTCCTTGAAGAGGCATGAAAATTCATCATTAGACCATGCACTCAGTTTTTGGTTTAGAAAATCTGAATGACATCCTTAAAAGCATAGACAGTGGTTGAGACAGAAATGGAACAGGCCTTCTAGCAGAAGAGGTAAAATAATATCATCTTGAGAACAATGTCATTTCACCATTATCCTCACATGCCTCCTCAAATAACTGGGGATTTTGCAAAGATGGAGGAAGTGAGCAGTGACAAGTACAGTAGGCATTATCAGGAAATACAGTGCCTCTACTTGAGAGCCACACAGCTGCTGGGTCAGCCTCTACAACTCGTGACAGAGCTTAGGTGAATCCTAGACGAGAACACCCAAGTTCTGGTGTGATCATCCTCTTAAATCCCAAAAGACCCATGTAGAATCCTTATAATTCACTGACATAACTCTACTGTTGGGATATCAGAGGAGGGGAATTTGTGAGTAGACTTTTTTTCAATGCAATTGGACCAGGATCTGCTGTACCTGCTAGACACACACACACCTGTACCTTGGAGAGGGAGGAGTAGGATGTTACATAGCCAGCAAACTTCAGCAGTAGTGTATAGCCTGGCCTTGGATCTTGTTGCAGGGGTCTCTGGGCACAGCTGCCTTGGAGTTTCACTGTGGAGCTCTTACCATGTTAATTTATTTATAGCCACCAACACAGGTGTCAGGCAGCAAAGAACCTGAAACTGTACAACAGCAGCAATTGTGGCTAGGAGAAAAGTCATGTCTTCCCAGACCTGATAACAAGTACAACCAAATAATTCAGATGGGAGGGAGGAGGAGTGCTTCTAAGAGACATGATTTCCTTATGCACCTCCCAACTGCTGAGTTACATATCTATCATCCAAAGAGAAAAATCACCTCCTAGATTTCTGAGGAAGTGAATTTCTGGGGAAGTGATTTCCAAGTAATTTCTAAAAAGGTGCTAAGATTTTATTGTGAGGACCACACTGGAAAAGAAACCAAAGAAAGACTAGTGGGAAGAACCATCATGGAAGTGATGTGATAAATAAACCACCCTAAGAACAATGACATGCATTTTAATTATTACTTTGCCAAATTCAAGGAATTGGAGCTAAGTCAAGGGTCTACTGATACATTATGAGAAAGTCAAGGACAGTCAAATCAATCTGGTGACTCACAAAGTGTCTAGACTTTTTTAGAATCTCCCACCTCTGGATTTTCAGGGCCCTACTACCACTTAAGTTAAAGACACACCTTCAACTAGAAGCCTTTTGGTTTGGATAGTCAGCTTGCTACGCATGCTATCTGCATTTACCTCTTCTTACTTTAACCAATGGTGATGCCCATGTAGGAAACTTGATCCTAGCTTTTCTGTTCACTTTCACTCTCAAAAATCACATTTTCCCTTAGATATCAGAACCTTCTTCTGGTCCTATGACACACACAGCTTCTCTGATCATATCACTCTTTACCATGAAGCACAGACGTGGCTTCAACTCCTTCACAGCTTGGCAAAGCATCCCTACCATAAGTATTTATGAATGAAACCTGCTTATTTTCCGGAATTTGGTATCACCCTTTCGTGCCCATTTACTTTTTGATGAAGAAATCTAAACCCATATAAACTTGATGACTTTTCTAAGGTTAAGTAGCTAGAAAGTGTCAGAGCCAGGAGTAAACACTTGGTGTTCTGATCTCTAACACCCTACTTTTTGCATTTCACTCCTTCCTGCTTCTGGGAAGACCAAGCTCCTGGAGGACTTATGGATTAATCACTTCACCACAGAGAAGCTGGGTAGGGCTCTACATTAATAATTCTATTCCTTATGGTGGTAGAGATGTGTCTAAGCCACAGAAAAAAATAATCACATGATCTTTAATATTAACATGGTACATTGCATATAGCTTTCATACTCATATCACAAGGCACTCAAGATCAATCTGTTTATCTATTGGTCCTAAATAAGCCTGGGGACATGTCTTCTTCACATTTGTGCCTACAGAATCTAGCATAGGATTTGAAATATAATGGGGCAGTTCATAAAAATCATTAAATTATGGAATAAATTTATTGATAAATGAAAAAAAAAGAGTGAATGGCAGTAGAATAGAGAAGAGCACAAGACTTAGAACCAACTGTCCTGGATTCTAACTCTGACTTCACTGCATACCAGTTGACTGGTTTGGGGCAAATTGCTATAAAAATCAAGATAGCAATATTGCACAGGGTTGTTTCAAAAGTTCTTTGTTTGCTGTCATGTCAGGGAGTCATCATGAAGAATTATCATGTGCTTCAACTAAGGATGGATGGCAGCTTCAGCAGGTCAATTTCTGGTGTGGTTACAAACCCACTAATGCCAGATATTCTAGTTTCTCAAAAGAAGATAGAAAACTAGATTGTGGTATGAAATGGTCCAATTATTAAATATTGGACAACATTGCACAGGCTGTCCTTGGAGTATGAGCCATGTGTTTGCAACATCTGACGTGTATGTTGGCAATATGATCATTCATAAAGATTATAAGCAGGACACACACACAGCAACTGCTTGGAGAAAAATCATCCTTTGCAAAACCTAAAAGATAGAGTGGAAAAGGCAAGGCCTCTGAAATCAGAGGACCATATCATTTACTAGCTGGGTGGCCATGGGTAAGTTCATTTATTATATTTGATGTCATACCCGTATACCCCCATAAAATATTTCTTGACGTTTCCAAAAAGGTAACACATGAAAGAACGTGTTAAGCCTGTGGTGTGCTTTAGAACATAAAACACCATTACCTAGAACTTGTGGCTTGAACTCAACAAAGAAGTGAAAAAATGGGTGAGTATAGTAAATGAATGAATAAATGAATGGCAATTTGAATAACTTCATCTTAATGGGCAATGCATCCACCTTTTGGCTCCTATCTGGGATATAAAGGCTATTTAGCCTCCATTTTATAAATAACAAAGGTAAATATAAGAGAATTCAAGGATTTTCCCAAGGTCATAAAGGGGAACAAAATTTCCCACCTCAAAACAGGCCTTTTTGGCATAGGATTATGTTAAACAGGTTTTATTTATTTATTTATTTATTTATTTATTTAGAGTGAGCAAGAGAGAGAGAGAGAGGGAGAGAGAGCATAAGCCAGAGGAGAGGCAGAAGGAGAGGGAGAAGGAGGCTACCAGCTGAGCTGGGAGCCCCATGTGGGGCTTGATCCCAGAATCCTGGGACCATGACCTGAGATGAAAGCAGACACTTAACTAACTGAACCACCCAGGCACCCCAAAACTGGTTTTTTCTAAAAGAGCATACATCAGAGAAGCTCTGAAAACTGACCAGAAGTTAACTTTTTGTAAGAGACATTTTCAAGGGAAATCTCCATTTATAAGAATGTCTCCTCTACCTGTACCAGAAGAGGAGGACCAAATCTCTAGCAGCTGTTATCAATGGAGAAGTCAAAGATTTAAGTCTACATAATATCCTTATCCTTATTTATTGTGCTTTTCCTGATCACCTCCCATAACTGGCTCCCTCTGCTCCCTTCCCCCCATCTTTCTTTTGTCTTTAGCTGGAGATGATATTTAAGATGATGGCCTGGACCATTTCTAACAGTTACTCAGTTTTCTCTGGTATTTCTTAGGTATACAGGAGGTATACATATTATCATATTTGTTTTTCTCCCATTAATCTGTCTTTCTTTATAGGCTAGTCTCAGCCAAGAACCTAGAAGGATAGAGGGACAATTATTTTGACTCTGGTAGTAGAATCCAAATCAGGAGCCTGTGACTTTAAATATTTCCTGATATTATCCCTCTGAGTATTTTTGCCATTCCTAGAAAAGACCGAGCTTTAAGGTAGCTAGCTCTGAAGAAAAAAAAAAAAAAAAAAGGAAAGGAAAGAAGAGAAGAGAAGAGCAGAGCAGAGCTCCCAAACCATTTGGGAAGAGTTTAGCAAATAAATTCATCAACTGACTACATTTTAAGCAAACACACTAAAGAGGCCCTTATAAATAATACATAAATAAGTGAGTTCTTGTGCAATTTAGGGAACTGTGGTGCTAGAAAGAACTTAAGTTGGTGCTAAAAGGAAAACATCATTGGGGACCTGGAGGGTGTAATTAATGAGAAGATAAAATAAATGAATATGTGTGGTTGGTTTAGGCTGAGAGAGGGAAAGAGAGAGGAAGAGGGAACGGGAGAAGACAAAGAAAGTCAAGTAAGCATTACATTTTATAGCAAAGAGGAAGAGTTATGAAACTTATGTGAGACATTCAATATTGAATGTGCTCCTTCTTTAAACCGTTCTGATAGTAACAGCCAAGTATGGAGCCGAGGGAAGCAGAAGAAACCTTAAATAGAAGTTAACGAAATCTAAAGAGAGTGTGAAGACAGCCACTTCATAGAGTTAAAATTTATGACAGATATGTAAGTAACCTATCCCTCTTCACCCAAAGACAAAACAAAAAAGTGGTGGGAGGAGAGAATCTCGTGGGTTCTCTGAGACCCTTCTGATTCCAGTCAAAAGCTCCCGAAGCAGCAAAGAAGCTACTGTACTAGGTCAGTGTGAGGGTCAGGGCTGCTGAACTAACTGTAAAAAGCTGAGGAATAGGAAAGGGTGGTGGGCAGTGGGAAGGTGGATTAAGATGAATATGTCCCAGCTCATGGCACTACTGTTGGCATAGAGGTCTCTACATAATTTAGACATTTTATTTTTTAACTTCAAATTTCCTCTAGGCAAAACACTGAGTAACTTAACTATTTATATATATATATATATATATATATATACACACACACACACACATATGTACATATATATATTTATGTACATATATTATATATATATTTATATACACACACATATATTATATATATACATATACATATAGTTATATACACACACATACATATATATAATCTGCTGCCCTGAGCTCCTGTTGATATGTTAATTGAAAAATGTGTTACTTTCCCTTGGCAAGTATTTACATATTAATTAACTTTTGAGAAGGCTGCAGTTGACTTGGTTGAAGGTGCTAACGGTCTATAATACTCCTACTCAAAGAGTCAGATGACAAGGATGCACCCATTTAGACATAATCTAATCTAATCATTTGATGGAAAGTTCGGCAGAATTTGCTATCCAGAGACAGAACATTTCTGGTAACTAATCTAATGGGTAGGAGTGTTTTTTTTTGTTTGTTTGTTTGTTTGTTTTATAAAAAGGCAAGAAAGGTGAATTTAGCTTAATGATGTTCAGAGGCATAGACACATGCAGCATCAAAGAAGTTTTTGTTATAAGTGTAGCTAGTGGAAAAGACAAGAAGTCCCCTAGGAACAGAACAGATGATGAAGAAAAGGAGTGAGGGAGGGGCAGGCATCAGGAAAGACTTGTTAGAGGAAGAAAACCAGCTTTAAGGAAGAAAGAAAGTGAAAAGAAGTTAAGGCTGGGGAGATGGAGGAGGAAATCAGGTACAGTCAGGAGGGGTGGTGTAAAAATTAAAATGGGTTTCTATGTCTGTATTTAGAGTGACTTTAATGCAAACATTGTCACTTGCCCCAGGTGAACTTACTAGTAAAATTTTTCTTTAAAAACATGTAATTGGGTATCTGCAAGCCCTTTAGGCTAGGTCCACAGGATGAATAACAGGATAATAATCAGAAATACTACATATTACTTTTTTAAAAAATGTTTTCACTATTCTATAAATTCACAGAAAAAAACTGCAAGCAGTTAGAAATCATTCATACCATGTTATTTTCAAAACTACCCCTAGTGATGTTACCCTTCAAGTTATATAAAAATTTAGTTAGTTTCCTATGTCCTAGAAGACTTAGGTTGGGCTCTGAAATGTCCAACATGACTGAATAAGACAATTAGTCTGACACTAGTTGAGTCTGGTCATGGGGAACAAGGGAGCCTAGCACAATTCCCTTGACTATGTTAAACTGCATCTTATCCAAAGAGAAGCCATGTTTCGTAAGCAAATGTTTGTGGGACACTCTTTATGTGTCCGGTGCATGGTCTTGTTGGGCACACAATATTATAGATCTGGATCCAAGAGCACTCTCACTGGGTTTCTGGAAGGATATCGATAGAGATATGATTCAACACTGTGATATATGCTTGATTAACCAGAAGGACCAAGATCTGGCTTAATTTCCATCTACCACTGCAAATCCAGAATTCTATTTCTGGTGCAGATCAAGCAAGATATAAACTCTCTGAATATAATGCAGAATTAAATTCAGTACACCTGCTGTATAATAATAATAATAATAAATACATACATAGATACATTCCATTCCTTAAGGGTGGGAACTATTCCTAGTGAAGCACACATATTTCTAGCTAGTCTCTAAGGGCACAGAATACTTGAATAATGTGCCCAAAGCACAACTAGAAAGTGACACACCAGGACTGGAGCTCCCATAATTAGTTCTGTGTTTCATTATTATTTTTTTTATCATTTCTCTTTACTGCCTCCATCATTACTGTATCTGTTCCACCAACCAATAAGAACAAGAGGGCATAAGAAGCACAATGAAAGGTTATTTAAAACAAGGAGGGAATAGAGTAAATAATATGTAATAAGAATATCCACTAATACCTAATATTGAGAATTCATTATGTGTTTGACACTGTGAGAAGAAAAGACACAAACAAAAGTAAGGGAAATGTGAGAGATCGAAAATCAAATAATCAAATGTGGGAGGACCAAAAAATAAAAAAAATAAAAAAAATCTTCTTCTGTGCTTGGATTGAAGAATCTCCCTATAAATTTGCTCCAGATGTCCTGAGAGGAAACAATGGATTGTGGGCAGAAATGACGAAATCCCAGGGAGAGTCATTATCAGCATGGAGACAGCTGTGATATAGCATCCCCGATCGTCTACATTCAAGGCTCAAACTCAGGGGGAACATAGAGGTCCCTTTGTTAAAATAAAGCAATCATTTCCACCTTCATTAAAGAAAATATCACGGCATTATTAATCTACAGCAAAAGTCCCATATGCTGTAGCAATACTGGTGAATCTTGCTTTGGGGAGCTATTATCAATAGCAAATACTTATAAATAAAGCATAAATAATGCTTTAATCATATATGGCTTAACCATATTCACTACATATGTTTACTTTGCTACAGAAAAACCTTGCATTAACTCATCACAATTGCCAAGAACCCTCAATAATAATTCTTTCCTAAACTGCAACTTTTAGGACAAAAAAGTAAATAACACAAAAATACACAGATATGGACAATTTATTTAGAAATCTTCTAAATGCCCTCCAGGCCTAGTATTTAAAATAGAAAAAAAAAACCAATAACTGACTGTTACGATCTTGAGTATAATACTGACATAAGCTATGGGAACGGATGGCTCAGTGATCTCATCAATCTGGAAAATGTCAGGTAGGGCTCCTTTGGCAACTACAGTTACAGGGAAATACAGATGGACCTAAATGAAGAAATGTAATTTTCAGAACACTCCGAAATTTCTTCAGTACATTTAACATATTTACTAAGTAATTAATAAATAAATAAATAGGTCTACTTTCGCCGATAGGCAAGGATTGCACTGGTCATGTTCACGGTGTATTCTCAGCATTTACCAAAACTGAGTAGGTATTCAATAAATACTTGTCGAATGCTGATTGCATAAATGACGAATAATTAACCTCGATAGAATAATGGCTTTCCTGTTCTCCCTGACTGAGCCCCAGATTGAGAACTAAGGTTCTGGACAAGAACCTGAGAGATCAGGAGCATTTAAAAAGAATCACAGGAAAGTAAAGATTTGCATGTAACATGAGACTTCTGGGAAGGACTTTGAGGCATTGTAAACAAATGCTGATGGGCAGGCTGATAACTAAAACCTGGAAAAGAAAGTTGAGACTGTGGCACACTAGGGAGTTATTCTTCAGTCCAGGATCTTAAGAGCCACATTAAAAAAAAAAAAAATTGTTGGTCAAACAAAACACACCTGTGTGTTAAACTTGGCCAAAGAGCACCCATTTGCAGCTTCTTGGAAGTCCCTGCTTGGTGTTCTTTAGGTCTGAGCAACATCCCACTTACTCGTGCTTCCTTTTCCTTAACCTCAACTCCTATCTAGATCCCCTGAGAACACTAGGGTCAATGTTTTGAGTCTCATATATTGACTAGCCATATGCACCCTAGAAGAGGAAGCTCTCATGTCTCTGGGCCTGTTCTGCATCATATTGTACACCAATATGCAACAGAATTATGCTGAACTTGTGTTTTTGGATTTTCCTTAACTATTTCTAAATGGCACAGGGCATTAATTAACACTTGTCTGTTGGATAATGACTTTGAGTCTTGGCCTTGTTCCTCTACCCCTGTACAATCTGCTACTTAAGAAAGTGGAATCTGCCTAGATTTCCCTCTCTCTACAATAAACAGAGATATTTGCCCACCTGGACATACCTTGTGTACATACGGAATACTGTCTTATTTTCTATCAGTCAGGAGTTTACAATACGAAAAGTCTTTAGGAAGTTAATCTAATGTCTCTTAAATCACTCTGATGAATCTGATGAAAATGAATCTTTTATACTGAGGTTTTTAAAACCCTTTTCTTGTCAGCTTTACTTGGGTTGACCAAGCCTTGACTGGACAGACCAGTAAAGAGTCCACAGGCACCGTTCCTTCAGGCCCCCGAACACAGGGTGGTCTTTATGCCAAAACTACTCGTTGTTGGCTTACCTGGTCAGTGGCCTTTGCTAAAAGCATCTCCCTGTGCCATATGGAATAGTAGAGGCCTGCGCCTCATGCCTTGCTGCCTGCCAAGCAAAAAACTGCCTTTTTCATTTTTGAACCTTAAGAAATAAGCCAGATACTAACTCGACTAACTGATGAGCTCAGCCCGCTGCTCTCGTGTAGAGGAAGGCTTCCCTGGACGCTCAAGCTAACAAATTCCAAGGGGTAAGCAAAGCAAGGGCGGTAACCGCACAGAAGTGGGTCTCTGTGGTGGACAGACCCCAAGGGGGCAGTGCTCTTCTTAGGTGACCTGAAGCTCTGTGCATGATGCTGGTGCCTGACCATGAACTTCATGAAGTATCCTTAAAATGTGTGTTGTACTTCACAATCTTGGACTGTTGCTTAAAGTAAACAATGTACAAATTTTGAAAAAAAAAATAGATAGCAAGGTACCTTTGAGGTTGTTAGGGGTCATGAACCCCAAGATCTTTTTTTCTCAATAATACACCTCATTGATGATCCTCCCTTTCTCTTTCCCCTCATGGTGAATTCTAAAGAAACTGAGTCAGGTATCCTCTCCTGAAAGTGATGAGTTATTTACATAGAGAGGAATGTGAGCATCTTCTGGAATTCTCCTGTGGGATCAGAGACTGGTCTGTAAAGAAATTTTACATCACTACGAGTGAGGGTAAAGAGATTCAACTGACCAGGGTTCTTGCTTCGATCCCTCCTCTACCTCACTCTCCCCCTCCCTCTCACTCTCCAAATACTACACAGTTAGTCTTAAAGACAATAAACTTTATAACGAAGCACTGATAGCACATCCCCATTTAAGCTAACAGTCTTACTACACGCTCTACCCCTGAGTATTCGGTTTTAATTAGGAAGATGGATTTGGGAGTTTATATGTTCTGTTGTGCTATAATTCCTGCCTTTACAGTAATTTTCTCCTGCTTTTCACACTATAATGTGCCATAAATCCTAGTTAGGCTGTTTCACTGGCCTGTTGCTAGTCAGAGTCAATATTTCAGGCCTTTTGTTGCCATGGTAACCTTCTGCCGAACTCCGTTCACGGGAATATGATACAGTCTCCTGGGGAAATTGCTATGAACTTGATCATCACACGGATTCAGGCCCCCTGATGCACTGATTCTTCCCCATCTCTCTCCACCGCCCACCAGCTTCTCTAGGCTTCCACTTTGTGTGTCTGTATGTGTGTGTGTGTGCATGCGTGCACACTCATGCACATACATTTGGCAGGGAAGATACAAGAGAGAAGAAAGCAAACAAAGTTCACGGAAGCAGCATTTCTTCTTTCATCTTTCTTGAAAGGGTGAGCTTAGAAAGTCGGTAAACTTAGACAGTTTTAAAGCCTGAACAAACTGGGCGCACATCTCACAGCTTTGTTCTATCTCCACACTTTGTTCTCACCTCCTATTTTCTTTCTGGTCCTTCGCTCCCATAAGCCCTTCATACATTTTAAAATCTCAGTTTGCTTCTTTCAAAATTCAATCATAGTGTGTGCTCCTAGTTTAAGTCCATTGCTCCCTACCTTTCATTAGGGAAACTCCAAGACCTAGCTGTCTTTCATTTCCAGGTCTCTCCTGGATCTCTTTCTGCCTTTCACCACCTCCTATTCATATAGCTGTTTCTTAGAGTGAAGTCCTAGGGAAAAAGACACAACTAGTAACCAGTAGCTTTGCGCAAGCCATGTAGCCTTTCTGTGACTTGTTTTCCGAGTCGTAGATGTGATATTATCCATTCCAAAGGGTTTTTGCATAGCCGAAATCAATTTAAAACACAACAGTTGAGAAAAAATACTGACAAGCAGATCCTCTGAAACATTTAAGTTACTATGCTGAATAAACCTGGGAAGGTTATTTTCAGCTGCCATCTTTTCAACAAAATATTTAAGAGCCCAGTAATGCAGTCTAGTTCTCCAAGTTCAGATTTGAATAAAACTGAGGACATAATAACAAAAGAACATCTTTCATTCCATTTTCTACCTGTCCACACTTTTCTTCAGCCACATCATGTCAGGTCTGCATCTGGTCTCACCTTTGGGGCAGAGCAAGGTCTCTCTAGCACGTGGTACCCACATGGTGTTTCACAGACATTGGACCTGGACAGTTCTCAGAGCTGCCCCTCACCATCCCCCACATTCAGGCTTCAGGGTTTTATCAGAACAGAGACTTACTCCTGACAAAGCAACAAGTTCTATCTCACGGCCTTAGATTGTCATGTATGGACAGCAAGACATCACCCAAGTAGGAGGCCCCCAGTCATTCTTTCCACATAAAAATGGAAATGTGTTTCATGAGGCAATTTTGCTGCACAGCAAGCCAGGTAGAGCAGCTGCTTTGGGAATAGAGGCAGAAAGAGCAAAAACAGTTGAGTGACTAAGAGGGAGTGACAGGGTGACATGGTTCATGTCATAGACTCTTGTTCCGTGGAGTCTCCTGCTCTCTTTCACTCCTTTTTTCTCCTTCCAACCACTGAACTGATTCATCCTACTGTTCCCAAGCCTGACATACCACCGCCCCCCACCCCAGCCTTGGGAGAGGTCCTTTATCAAATGGCCATTTCATTTGTCTTTGGGAGAGGCATGTCCTCATCCCTGGCCTAAAAGGAAGGAGGCCTGAGCTTGTGTCCACTCACACATCTTCCAATCACTGACTGTGGCTTTGGGTAACTCCTTCCACCTTTTCTTTCTCTTTCTCTTTTTCTCTTTCTTTTCCTTCCTTCCTTTCTTTCTTAAGATTTTATTTATTTATTTATCAGAGAGAGATTGAGAGCACAAACAGAGGAAGCAGCAGGCAGAGGGAGAAGCAGGTTCCCTGCTGAGCAGGGAGCCCCATGCAAGGCTCCATCCTAGGACCCCAGGATCATGACCCAAGTCAAAGGCAGATACTTAATGGACTGAGCCACTCAGGCGCCCCATCCTTCCACCTTTTCTGAACCGTGGGCTCTTCTTTTCTAAGCTAGAGGAAAATGAGACAGATATTAGAGCCTCTAAAGTTTCTTCTGACTCCCACTGTTTATGGGTTTTCCAACTAATACCCATACCACGGAATGGGGACTTGATTCCCCAAACGAATCAAAGCATCTAACAGGTGATTTGTCTCTTTTTTGATATCGCAGTCCTCCCACAATTCCCAAGGTATCCAAATGAGTGTCTCCCAATATACACAGCATTTTTCTTTCACACTACAGTTAAATATTTATACAATATTTATATTTTTAATGATCAATTATTAAATTTAACTTACTAAATTAATTACCTGGCTGATTTTTTTTTCTTTTTTCTGAACAGAAAGTTATAGGAAGTTCTGAATCTGTCTTGTTCATCAGTGCCCAGCACAGTGCATGATACACAGTGGCATTAATAGAGAACTATTCTGTGCGTGAGTGAATGACTGGGGGGATGGACAAATGAAAAGGCTACTTAAGCCCATCCTGACGATCCCTTTAATTTGACTTCCGAGTTTTAAACAGGGGCACAGGGCCAATAAATACATCTTTGAAAAGCTCACTGAGGTATCTCTGCCAAATGCTTTCACCTGGCCAATTAAGGAAGGTAGGAGGAATTCCTGTCTGGACCTGGTATACGATTACATTTACATTTAGGACCTAAAATATGATTAACTTTATTTATGCTAAAATTTGTACCATTAAATATAACCCCTCTCAAAGTCAGTACAGGCTAGTAGACAATATGCAATTTTAGGCTGTAAAGTCATTTCTTATCTCTTAGGAGTTGAAAAGATGGCTTTTCCTCATGAATATGCAGGTGCTTTGCACATTTTTAACCTTAAAAATCACCTAGCATGGTATCTGCTGTCCAGCGGGTATTTTTAACTATTGAAAACTATTTTAACTATTGAAACTATTTTAAAACTATTTTAACTATTGAAAACTATTGAGTGAGAAAATAAATGAATGAAAAACAACGAAAAAATGATGAATTATTACAAGAGTAACAATTTTTCCAGTTTCTTCCTCAACCCCACTGGGAAAATTAAAATCATTTATTTGAATTTATTCACCAACATAGAAAACAATATATTATGAAGCAAGGGCACATGGATGCAAGAGGGCCTGGGTTTGAGATGAAGTGCACTGGTAGGTAAAGCCCTTTGAACAAGCCATTGTGAACCTTTGAGTAGAGCTGAAAGAGCATCTCCTCCCTCACATCACTGTTGTAGGGGCCATGCGAGAAAACAGTATGATCAGCTGCCTTTGTAGGCTGTGAGGCTTTAAGAGAAGTTCATCATCAAGTATTATTCTTTTCCAAGAAAGGAAGCATTTTGGTGAAAAGCCCTAACTTATCTCTAAGTCAGTGGTTCTTGAAGTACAATGCACAGTAGAATAATCTGGAAGCTTTGTTAAAGCAGGTCCCCCAACAGAATTTCAGAGTCAGCATGTTTAGAAGACTAGAGAATGTGCATTTCTAACAAGTTCCCAGGGACCATACTCTGAGGACCACTGTTCTAAGTTAAGGATGGCAATGACTGGTATCCCCATAAGAAGGTCCTGTAAAGACACACACACACACACACACATAGATATGTGATGCAAAGGCAGAGATTGGAGTAGTGTAGCTATGAGCCAAGGAATGCCAAAAAATTCTGGCAACCACCAGAAGCTAGAAGAGACAAGAAGGGATTCTCACCTTCAGGTTTCAGAGAGATCATGGCCCTGCCAACATCTTGATTTTGAACAACTAGTCTCCAGAACTGTGAGAAAGTAGATATGTGCTGTTTTAAGCCACTGCTTATCTTGATGTATTACACCAGCTCTGGCAAACTAATACATGTGGTCCTGCATCCTCTATGGCATTGGGTATGACACTTTTCAAAGAATAGGTGTTCAATAAATATTTGTCTTATGAATTGTTATATTACTTTAGTTTTTGAGTTTATACTGATTTATATTATTTTCCCATCTTCTACTAGGTTGGCCCCTTGTTCCTAGAGGCAGAGGCACACTTCAGGCTTATTCTGTATTCTCAATGTGTGGCTCAGCAGTGGATATATAGTCAGTACTCAACAAATGATTCTTGACTTCATTACATACCTTCCATCATTGGAGCACCTGGGTGGCTCTGTTGGCTAAGCATCTGACTCTTGACTTTGACTCAGGTCATAATCTCAGGGTCATCAGATCAAATCTGCCTTGGGTTCCAGTCTCAGTGGAGAATCTGCTGGAGATTCTCTCTCCCTCTCCTTCTGTCCCTCCCCCCATTCACGCATATGCTCTCGCATGCACATTCTCTCTCAGATAAATACATAAACCTTTTAAAAAGGTGTTACAACACTTTGTACTTCTCAAAAATTTCCAGCTAAAATAAGGGTGCCTAACCAGAGGCAGTATTTGTGTATAATGTGACTATCTCTGGGGAAGTGTACAGAACCCAGTGTCAGCATTGACAGTGTACTAAGGTATTTTTTCAGCAAAATAAACTGGCTTTGGAAGCTGTGTAGGGGACTGGGGAGCTCAGAATCCTGTGAGAATGAAGAATATGAGAGTGACATATTGACATCTAAACTAAGAGTCAAGGGGTTTGCTTGGGCTTAAGGGAGATCAGTTAATGAGATCAACTCTGGGAGCTACAAAGACCCTGCATCTTGTCAGCACACTTAAATGTGGAGAAAATACCAGAGAATTAGACAGGTGAAGGCATAACTGCCTCTATTAAATTGGAAGAACCATATGCATTCTGGAATTCTGGGCCTTTTAGGGGTATGGCCTATGGAACACCATCAGGGCTGCCTTCTAGAATATTGCTGAAACCCTAGCTTTGACATCTAAAGACTGGACCAGCTTTAAGTCTTCCAACACATGCTTCTCTTCTATGTTAACAGTATAATTTCATTATTCAAATTGACAGAGACTGAGAATAAGCAGAAAGCCAAGAATATTGCTGGAAACATTACTGCCAAGCCTCTACAGATTTTGAAGAATTTTTACACATTCTCTTTGTTTCTGCTTTTTCATTGGTAGAAGAAAGTGGGTATCTTCCATCTGCTTACCTCACTGAGATGTGCAAAGACTAGAAGAGTTAGTTTGTGTGGGGCTCGGTGATCGCTAGACAAAAAGCATGATTTGAGTTCAATTTTGGTTCATTTTTGAAACTGTTCATTCAGATCCTTCTCTATAGATTCATTGCTCAGTTTAAATATCTTAAAACAACTTCCTGACAGGGTAATCTAAAAGGATCCTAGGTCTATATAGGTGATTTTTTAAAAGAAGAGGGAGCTGACTAGTTTGTACCTTAGCCTTGGAAATTTCACAAGACTTTAACACAATTGAAGACACACATCTGTTTGAGGCAGTTTCCTCTCAAGAAACTACACTTGTATACATTCTTACAAAATTGGGAGGGGGCCAGTGATGGCATGAGTCCTCTAGAAGATGGAGCTTCTTGTCAATTTAACTTCCCTGCTTGAATCCATGGAAGCTGATGGATGCAGTCAGAGCAAAAGAAGAGAGGGAAATGTCATATATGGGCTCAGGATCTTTATACAAGATGGCATCTATAAACTGAAATCTGACTGGTAAATCCGACTGCTGACCTGCTAGCCAGGTACAGAATCTCATTAGGCAAGGGATGTTTGAGATGTTGTCTTAATACCTCATTTGGATTCAATGTAAATTTACAATTTCACTGGCCAAGCTGTCAGCTGGTGAATTCTAGCTAAGGGTGTTCTGCCTATTGTCAATCTGCTTTCCTAGATGACAAAAAAGTCCAGGCCCTAATCACTCATGGATTGTGAAACTTGCCACATATTTTCTTTCCATATTTTCTGTGTACCCCTTCCTTCCATGCTGCTAAGAAACTCTAATATCTAGGCCAAATTCATTAATTCATGGATCCTGGGGTTTGATGACTTAATCCCTCCCTAAATTATAGATGACCATTGTTTTATGATTATACCCAGGTACCTAAACACACCTTAAAGTCTCTGCTTTTTATCTCAGAGGTTGTTATTTAGCCTTGTATTAGGTCAACTATGATGTAGATGCTGAATCATAAAGGTCAGGAAAAAGAAGCAAAGACCCATTATCCAAGAAACATACAGGTCTCACGAAATTACTACTAAGCATTATAGTCCATTTGTTCATTTAAATGTTTATTCATTCATTCACTCCTTCAACAAATATTTCAGCCAAAATGATTAAGAAATGGGTCTTGTTACCAGTGCTCTTACAGCTTAAAGGCAGACATACTGGCAAGCGATTATCCGCAAGACAGGTTCAGAAAGAAGTCAGCATAAGGACACAAAGGAGGAAATGACCCATTTAGGTGCTGAGATGAGTCTGGGGAGGAGCTTCACAAGTTTTATTTTTAATCACAAGATACTATTAGCTGAAGAACTATGTATGTTTGAGAGATGAAAAAATAAGAAGGAAGGAAAAACCCATCTCTTCAAACTCACCAATTTTAAATTATGTTCTGTCCCTATGGCACCTTTCTATTATATTTCCAAGACAGCTGCCTCTGGCCTTCCTAACACATCCCTCCCCCAAAGAGATCAGCTGTCTTTTCCCTTTGCATTATATTAGGAGGTCAGAAAATGGATTTCTATTTCATTCCCTGAAGGTAAGATTTCTTTCTTCACTGGGAAAATCAAGTTTAATAAATAGTGCATTGGCCAATGAACAGCAGTGTGAAAGTGGTTATTTTTTTTTTCTCAGATTTCCTCCAGTAGGTCAGATGCTTAGTAGTTAGAAAATAAACAGGGTTTAGAAAAATAAAATCCCTTCTTCTGACATTAATTATTACTATTGACACATTGTTTGTATAAAATCAAGTAAAAGGATAAAGACGGTATGAGCTCAATAGATTTAACATAAATGAGTGCCTAAACTGCCACTTCCTGGGAGAAGGTCTCCTAGACTCTTTTCCTTTAGTTAGTCAAATATCTGCTGTCTGGCATCAAGAAGCTTTCTAAAAACACAGATGCCAGGGCCACTCCGGCCTTTGAGTCAGAATCAGGGTGGGTTAGATTTTAACAAGGTGATTCTGAGTGATTCTAAGTGATTCTGATAACTAACCAGAGATGAGAACATCTGTCCTACTCAGATTCAGAGTCCATAAGGTGCATGTTTATAAATATCAATATATCTCATATTGGTAAATATGTGTATTTACCTTGTAGGTATGTTTGCAATTGCATAGGTATCAGAAAATACAACATATTTATAGATCTACATCATCTATATTATGTTGCATGTATAAATATTTTTCTCATTTAAACTTATATCAATATAAAAATTATTAATAAACTCAGAAATAATGGATTATATAGGAAGAATTGCTAAGGAATAATGAAATCAATTTTCTACAAAGTATGCCAGCATGTATAGGCACATGCATATAGGACCAGCATATATAGGTACATGCATATAGGACCTATATGCATATAGGCATACATATGGTTTATAAGCAGGTAGTATGCACACGTGCACATATGTGTGAACTCATGTGTAACTTATTTATATGTGCAAATGAATACAATTCTTAAAAACTGCGCTATCAGCCACTTTCCTTAATAATGTGTTATTGCTAGGAACAAGAAAATCTTTGTTTGGATCTAGTTTCTGAGACAGTAATGAAATCTGTTTTATTATTTTATATTCACATCCTACATTTTATGAAATGTGCACACATGCCCACAAACAAATACAACAGCTTTCCCTAGACTTAACTGTCAATGCTCTCTGACAGTTTACCAAACTCAAAACCGAAGGGTATTGTTTTGTCTTCATGAAGATAACTCCAGAAAAGTCCAGTCCTTCTGGAATCAGACCCCTTGTACATTGAAAATGACAACAGCTCTTAAGTGTTTTTGCTCAAGGCCCTCTGTGCTAATCTGATGAAAATTATGCATACTTTGAAAATGATTTATGGGATTTGATGGGCCACCCAGAAATCAGGTCATGAAGCTCAGCTTTTGAACCTTTACAGAGAAGTGGAGATCTCTGAAGAGGGAACATTTGCCTATCCATTCCTGTGCTTTCCTACAGCAATTAGTACAATGATCCACTCAGAGTGGTTGTTCAGAAGCTGCTGTTAACTGGCTCCCTTTGTGTGTATTCAGTAGTGGATATAATAAAACGAGACTGAGGCTAAAGCTAAATTCTAAAATAAACACTAAATAACAAAAACAAGTGAATTTATTGCCCCAGTTAAAATGGCTAGACACTGAGGCATCGGGAAGAATGTGGGCTCCTGAGATAGAAAGTCCTGCATTTACAGTTCGGCTCTGCCATTTACCAGGTAAGTGACCTTGATGGACCAAGTCAGTTATCACCATTGATTCTCCGAGTCCTCATAAATAAAATAGGAGTGATACAAATGTATAGATTTTGCATTGAATATTAAATGCACAGTGATTCAAAAGCCTGGCTGCATGTTAAAATCTCCTGGGAAGCTTTTTAAAAATACTGATATTTACATTACATTTATACATACTGATGTTTGTATTTAAGAAACACTGATGCCAAGTCCTGCCTCCTGTCCCCAGAGGTTCTGATTTAATTAGTCTGGTGTGGGTCCTGGGTATTAGGGTTTTCAAATGCTCCCCGGGTGAGTTTGATATGCACCCCAGGTTAAGGACCACTGAGATAACTAATGCATGTAAATACCATCTGAATGCCTGGTTATTAATAGACTTCCAACAAATATTATCTTGAGACTGCCTGGGTAAAAACCCTACTCTACTATTTATTAGCTTGTGATTGTGACCAAGTTCTTCCAATTATCAGGACTTCTGTATTCATATCTGAAAAACCAAGGTAATAAGTGTATCTACCTAATACGTTGTGAGCAATCAAAGATATTCCATGTAAATTGCTCACCACGGTGGCCAATGAAATATAAGAAATTGGATTACCAAATGGTTTTTTGTCATTAGCATTATTACCCCCACTTCCCTGTGACCCTAGAACTAATCAAAACGTGTTTGTTCTACACCTCAGCTGAATAATGCATTTATGTAAATGATGATGCCTTTCAACACAATTTGAAAGTATATCACAATACCTTTTCTTTTTAGATTTTCCTATGTGCCTCAAAATATACATTTTGGCTAATATTGCTAGTAGTCTTTACAAAATATTTGTATCCAAACTATACCATGATAATTTGAAGAACTAATTCAATCAACTGATTTAAGTCAAACTTTCTGATTTCTCTTCTAGTCATAAGTCATGATTATTATACAAGAATGGCAGAATTCGCCGACGTTCACTCTTTAACAAATTCCAGTAATACCCTTGCATCTAGGTCAGCTTTGTTTGCTGACTTGTATACAATAAATATTCCAAATTTTGACTTTTGCTTTAATCAATACATGCTTTTTTAAAGTCCTTTTCTTCTTAATAGTCTATTAAATTTGTTCTTCTTGGTAACAGACTTTTTAAAAAGCAGTCAATCTCACTGAATCCATTATACACATATTAACCTTTATATACAGGGGAGTATATTTCATCTCTCCTATCTCTTTATTCTACCCTTCTGTGGAAGTCTTTCCATTTTGCTGCCCTTGTTTCTTCCTGTAAAAGGCAACTAGAGTATTCTGCTTTGATTTCTTGCTCTCCTCTTCATTTCTGGGCCAGAGCTTTCTTTATCTGTGTTCCTTTCTCTGTGTGTTGTTCTCTTTCAGAGTGTATGGTAATTTGCTCTGCTGTAATTACATCTGTCTGCATACACCAGCATCATGTGAGCAAGCCTCTATTCTTACACTACCTAGAATAACAATTATCAGTCAGGTTCCTTATTACCTAGACAAAAAAAAAACTTGCTGAGTACTGAAGAATTTCCCCTTCTTTTTTTTTTTTTTAAAGATTTTATTTATTTATTTGACAGACAGAGATCACAAGTAGTCAGAGAGGCAGGCAGAGAGAGAGAGGAGGAAGCAGGCCCCCTGTGGAGCAGAGAGCCCGATGTGGGGCTCGATCCCAGGACCCCGAAATCATGACCTGAGCTGAAGGCAGAGGCTTTAACCCACTGAACCACCCAGGCGCCCCGAATTTCCCCTTCTTTACGAGGGAATATAGGACATAGGTTTTTAAACCCTTCCCACTGGAAAATAAATAAATAAATAAAGCCTGCATCTACCTTTTCCTAAAACTGGAATGCTAGAGTAGACAGATGTATTACAACGCGTTCAGCTGAAAAGGGGAACTGGCATATGCGATCGCTTTGTAGAAACCAATGCAATTTCATGGCCAGTTATTAGACATGACCGATGGAGTGATGGAGAAGATTTGTATCTATGTAATTCTCATTAATTCTTTCTGGAACCAAGTCCCATGTCCTCCTATCATAAAATAAAATAAAATAAAATAAAATAAAATAATATCAGAGACGACCCACATTTTGGTATTTGGCCATTCTATTACAGATAGCTTGATTTGCAACCTAATCTCTTCCAAGTTGGGATGTAGTATGCATTTTGGCTTTATGATATTTACGACATCCCTTAAAACACTAAGTATGCATTTCTATATTTCATTAGATAATAATATTTGCAGAAAACTTTATGGTGTTCTGGGTGCTTTCAAATATATTGTTTTATTTGAGCCTCACCTATAATACCAATTTGAAGCAGGATGAAAATAATTAACTTTATATTAAAGATAAGGAAAAAGGAGGCCCAAGAAGTCTAAATAACTTGCCCAGAATCCCCACTAGGAAATGGCAGAGCTGGGACTAGAGCCCAATTAATGTGCCTCAAGTACAAAATTTTTTCCACTTCAAAAAGCTACCTCTCTAAATGAATCCTACAGAATCTGCAGAATGCATCTGATGGAAAATGTCCAGTGTCTGAATAGTTCTAGAGCTTGTCCTAGAATAAAATACTAAAATCTTCTAATCACATTTTTTTAATGTAGTCCACCCTGATCCATTATACTTATTTAGGTAAATAAAGGGAAACTAAAAATAAGTATCTGCACACATATTGACTTAATAAATGTTATATGACATCCTAAGGAGCTGTCGTTGTCTCAGACAAAATCACTACCCTGGTCTGAAGCTTCAATTCAGTGGCATTAGTAGTTGGAAGAAGAGACAGTCACTTATAAGACTGGGGAGGGGGCCACAATTTGGAGAATTCGGGAGAATCTCCTAGTCTTTAGGAAGATTTAAACCAATGTCTCTGACATGCTTTGAGTTGTCTTATTTCTGACTTTTATTTATATGTTTTGGAAATATAATGTGCAGTTCACTGTAGCAGCAAAAAGCGTTGCTCAGAGGATGGCCCTGGGGGTGAACTATGGGGATGGTAAAGGAGACATGAGGAATGATGAACACATCATGAGCAGAAAGTTTCAGGCAGATTTTTTGGCAATGGTATTTCCAAACTGCTTTCAACATCATGGGCTGATTACCTCCTGACCCTTCTCCAGTGAGCAAATGCAAACTGAACCCAACCCAGAAACAACTTTTCTTTCTTTATTCCTGTATTGCATTTTACTTCCATGGCCACTCTTCACAGAATTGTTCAAACCTGACTTTCACTTGTTCCTTTTAGAGTGTTTGGTTATTCTGAGAAAGATCTTTCATTAATCCTGTATCCTTCAGAGGTCCTTCAAGGATAAAACCTTAGTCCTTGAACCCTCTCATTTTTGACCCTTGGTTAAAATCAACAGGTTTGTAGAACTAAAAAGACCATAGATGACTGTAATAACTCACAGTTATTGAGTTCCTTTAGCATGTTCAGGGAATTGGAGGCTTACAACACTTCCACAAGGGCATTGTTATTATTTTCCCAGTTAACAGATGAGGAGAGGCTTGGTGACTTGGTAAGGAAGATGTAGCTGAGAGGCAGCCAGCCTGGATCACCCCCAGGTCTCACTCCATAGCTTTGCCTCATTCACACAGCCCCTGTGACTGACTGTCTCTGGGGCTGGCTTTAATGGATTTATTTGCATCAGTGCATCACAATGGAGGAAGTAATGGGAAGTAACTCAATCTTTCACTCAGTGACTCTGATATGAACCACGCTGCTGCATGTCGATGGCAGTGGTAAACTAATGGCCTGAATGGAGACTGCACCCAGGTCTAGCACGCACACACGCACAGAGCTCAGAGAGCTGGGAAACTCCCTGCCCTGCTCTGTCTTTCTGCATCACAAAACACCAGGGACTGTTTGGCCATTGCAATCATCTAACTAGGAGAACTATCTTGGTTTCCTAAGGAAAACTGGAGTTTACTCACAAAAGCTGGAGCTCTTTAAGGCTGAACGAGGCAAGACAGACATCATCACAAATAACTGCAAATAAACTCACAAATAACTCACAATTCACCTGCAAACAGTTGCGACAAAACAGGAAATACCCTTGGGAAAGAAAAAGTGCTACTTTTTAAAAACAAACAAAACGACCGCAGCAGAAACTCAGACACTATTGAATTATCATTAGATAAAATAACCAGTCTTAGGCTACCTGAATGGAGAAATGGTGGTAGAGAATTTCCTAGGAAAAAAGTAAGAAAGCTAACCAAGTAATAACCATGGTACTAAGATCTGTTGAGGGTTTATCATTTGCCAGATTTTATATCAAGAGCTTTATATGTGTTATTTGATTTAATCATCCGATCAATTCTGTGAAGTTACACTATTATTATTAGCCTCATTTCATAGAAGGGAAATGGACTCAATATGATTGAATAATTTTGAATATTGAATAGTATGACTGCATACTTTGTGTAGGACAGAATTTAAATCCAAGGGTGTGTCAAGCTCTCAAACTTGTTATTTAAAAGCTCTCAGATCCTGAGTATCTTCACAATCATAAACCTAGTGACCGCCTCCCCACCCCACCCTAAAGTCTAAATGGTACAGCCCCTTATTGAGAAGCAAAGCCGAAATTCCAGGTTAACATATTCATAACTTGCAAATGCCTTTCCATCTCCATCTGGGGAAGATAGCTGATTTGGCACAGGTAGTTTCTCATTCTTAACCCAAATTTAGCTTATTTTTCTTTTGCATTTTCTCATTCAAAAGGACAGTGCTAAATCTGTGATCCAAAAGCAAATTTAGAATGAGTGGGACTTCAGTTTGTAGAAATTAAGACTAAAACTCATTCTCAAGTCTCAGAAAATGTGGAGACGCTCCTTCTTCTGTGATCCCACTATACCTTAGACATAACACAGTAGAGCAAAAACCCTGGCATTGCATGGTTGGGTTTTGGTTTGCCTATCTGCTACCCACTCCCTCTTTGCCTCCCCCCCACTGCAACACCCACACCCTGAACTGAAAGCCCCTGGAGGGCAAGTTATTAATCTTTTCCTATATTAAATTCCTTTCGACCACCACTTAACAAAAATAGGTTAAATGGTTGCATGAACCAAACCAAATGGGGTGAGGGAGGGAAAGTGTCTGGCAATTCTTGGTTTTTCCAAAAACCTCTAAGAAACACTTGCTGGAAGCATAGCTTCAGGTAAAAGACACAGGAGCTGGATTTTGCAGCTAAGAGGACTTTGAGCATAATGAAATAAAAACACTGACCTAATTTGAGCAGCAATAATAGTAAATTCACCAAATGCCAATTTAGAGCTGTTACACTATAAAGGGAAGGGAGGGGAACATTCCTCTTCAAGTATCATAATATTAATGAAAAGTCTGGGGAAGACATGAATACTAAGAGAAAGCAAATCTATAAGAAGTTAAATTTATCTAGATGGGTTACATTGAGTAATAAAATGAAGTATGCATTTGAAGCAGCTTCATTCTGAGATGATAAAGCATGGGGTTCATTCAGGCAGTAGCTAAGGGGTGATTGGTCGAAGCGCTCCTCCTCTGTGATTTATTACTTAGATGGTCTCTGCATAAACTTTCTGAAATCATGCTGAAGCCAGGACAGAGTTGCTGTGAGTATTGTGGATCTGCACGGCTGAACAATACAGACCCTTCTGTTTTTGGCTATAGAGCAAATGAAAAGAAAAGATATGGCGTTTCTTGGAATTTACAAGCTGTGAAAAAAAAAAGTTGCCAATTTTGTTTCTAACATGAAAAGAAATGAATGAAAGGCCTTTTAGAGACAAATATTGAGCTTGCCTCCTTGGGACGCATGATGGATTCATGGTACAATTACTTCTTTTGTCCAAGACAGAGAAGAGGCTGAGTGAGTTTTGAAAATTTGCATGTCCATTTCATCAAAAAGAGGACAGATAAAAATGGGAGGCTTAATGTTCAAAGCAAGTGAGAAGCATAAGAGGGTTGGAAGCCAAGCAAACATATGCTAACTTGCATGGCGCCAACCTATTGATATTTCCCTCTGCCTCCCTGCAGGTTCACCTTAGCATGTCCACAGTGCCCAGTCTGCTGAGGTCCGAGTGAGAAGGGAAGCACTGGGAATGGGTGCTTACTTAGAGTAGAAATGGAAAAAACAAAACAAACAAACAAAAACAGTGCCAAACTCTAGAACTTCAGTTAAGAATTCAATATTATTAAAAAAAAAAAAAAATTCCAGTGGCGCCTGGGAGGCTCAGTCGTATAAGCGTCTGCCTTGGCTTAGGTCAAGATCTTGAGTCCTGAGATAAAGCCCTGCATAGGGCTCCCCGCTCAGCGGGGAGTCTGCTTCTCCCTCTGCCCCTCCCCCTGGTTATGCTTTCTGGATCTCAAATAAATAATTTAAAAAAATTTTCCAGAGGCATCCAATACTGCCACCACCCACTCATCTTTACTGTAACCCCCCCCCACACACACACACAAACCTCTCTCCTCTTCCCAACTCTTTAAAAGGTGACAGACTAGAAAGAGCACTGTTTTTGGAGTTTGAACCCCAGATTCTGATTCAGTCAGGTTCACATTCTGACTTTTCTATCTTCTCATACATATAGAACAGGAAAAGCTGATTATAAAGTTGAGACCTCAATTTCTCACTTGTAAAGTGGAGCTACTGGTACTTATTCTGAATTTTTTATTTAGTTAGGGGAAACACACATATAATTTTAAAATATTCAACAGAATAAAACCATATACAGGGAAAAATAAATCTCCCCCATCTCTGTCTTCCAGTTCTCCTGTTCCTTTACACCTTTTTGTAGAAACAATGGCAGCCACCTTTATGTTACACATCCTTTCAGAGATAGTGTGTGTATGATAATAAGGCAGCTAAGATTTCATAAGGACTTATTATGTACCAGGGGTGCTCTGTGTGCGTTACCTGTATTCACTCATTTAATTCTCAGAATAGCTCAATGGGAAGGACTCTATGATCCTATTTTGCAGAGAAAGAAACTGAGGGACCGAGAAGTCACACAGTTTAAAATGTAGTGAAGGAAAGATGACAACCCACTAATCTTGCTCAAACACTGTTGAATAAACACTAGAGGTCTAGTAAATGTGAATTCATGGTACAAAGATTTAATAATTCCTATTCAGATGATAATTGAGAGGGTTTCTGGAAGATAAAATGAGAGACTATAAACTGTATTCTATGTGGAAGTGAAAAGTGAACTCAAAATCATCCCATACAAACTGGCCGTACGGACTGGCTGCCGATTTTCTATTTGATGCCTTTGCAATTTTCCTGATGTTTCATGTAATGATACATCATTAGTTGATTGCATTAAATGCTATGAGAATCCTGAAAGATTACTTTATGACTGTTATTTTGTAATTGTTGATCTGGATGTTGTGAATTACCTTATAAAAACGGACAGGACAAAAGTTGGGGGGGGCACTTAAGTAAAGAATTTCCTTTTCACTAAGGAGATGAATCATACATGGAGTCCACCATAAAAAGAAGGGAAAAAATACTTTCCCATTTTTCAGGGGCAGAGGGGACAGTCAGGGTCCATTTTCTTCAGAAAAAAAGCACAAAAGACAAATTATCTGAAGCACCAAAGCCAATCCTCTACAGATGAAGGGCAAAGGCTTGGAAGTGCGAGTTATTCTGATGACAATAGAATTCCAGAACTTTCAGAGATCATATAGTTCAACTTTCAGTCTTTCAAGGAACACTGGCCTTCAGAGATATGTCCCAGGCATTCCGTGTTCAAATAAGTCTGTGCAATACTATATATCCTCCTTTAGAAATACACAGAACATATTATCATATTAAGAATTCTCAAGGGTCCTATTATAAAAAAAAATACAGAAATCATTTAACTTTGTTTACCTAGAAATTTAATGACTGATTCTAAAAAGAAACATTCTTTCCTTGAAATACAGCCTAAATACAGCCTTGGAGTCCACTTCGGAAACATCGGTTTAGTTGAGAGCTTAGTACTAGCACAACCCACAACTAGCACAACTTTGGAACAGATTCCAAAATGCTTAGAAGGTACAACTTCAGACAGAAATCCTGATGGGAATTTTATTCTTCTCTTTAGCTCTGCAGGATTTCCACCTGTATCTCTCTGCCTCATACCCAGAGGACGCAGTACTAACGCTCAGATGTGGAAAAGAAGGGGAGATCGGTTTAAAAATTGAAGGCTTTCACTGGCAGAAACTGGAAAGCATATTTCATGGAAAGAAGAAATAAAATGAAGGAGGTGAGGAGTTGGGGGAGGAGTGACCAGACAGCCAGTTAAACTCTCCCCAATTTGCCTCCTCATGCCATTCTCGCATTTCCATGGGTCTGGAATCTGTTCCATTTGACAGTGGGATAAAATTGGATATGGTCAGCTGACATCAGTGGCCTTTTAATGAATAACTCTTCTCCACCATGAAGCTACAGTTCTGCCATCGTCAGAGGCATCCCAGCAGCATGGGAGAGGCCGTTTAGATACAAGCAAGTTTTTCCGATCACTGAAGCTGGCAGCTTTGGTGGCATGCCCCTGCCACATTACTGAAAAAGCAGCTGTCACACAAACATGGGCAGAACCTCAGGAGCCCAGGCCTCACAGAATCCTTCAACTTCAGCACCCCCCGCCACAAAAAATGTTAATGAGTGCACCTTAGGCCTAAGGATCACACTGCTCCACAACCTAGCAGGACTCCTCTTCCCACCACTTTTCACTCAACAGAAAACACCAGCGACACAATGATCACCTCACGCTTAAGGATTCACCAAAATCATTCTAGAGTCTAGAGCACAACTCAGTTCAGAAATGATGTTATGAAGAGAAATTGCTCTTGACTAGGCTAAGATTTTTGTCTTGAAAATCTTCTATCTTTTAGGAAAAAAAAAATTTGAACGTAGGTACATTTTCTTAAGGAGGCCTGCCGTTGAATAGCCAGTGGCTGAAAATAGAGAAAGTGGAGAGGGATAAAAAAACACGTATAGCCAATAAAGACCTAAGCAGGAAAAGTAATAAATACACTTTGCAAAGTACTTTATTTGTCCTTGCAATCAAATTCAAAACAGAAGACCCCACACAGCAATGCCGAAGCCTAAAAAGTGATTTAAACTTGGCCTTTCTGGGTTATTTCTTCATCCATTTGCCTATCCTTTCATTCAGCTCGTATTCCATGATGTCCATGTGCTCACAATGAGTTAGATTCCAGTAATAAAGAGATGCAACCTTTCATTTTAATCATTATTCACTCATTTAACAAAATGAATAGATAATGATTGCTAAGTGCTACTAATAGCATTGACTGGTGCCAGGTACTGGGAATGAAGATGGATCAGACATAGCTCCTGCCTTGCTGAATTCCATGGCTTGAAGGGAAAACAGACCCATATATGATGACAATGCACCAGAATAATAGTACTTCATGCCAAGGGCTATCACTTGTGTTCACTCTTCTGCACAGCCAGTCCTTCTGTCTGCACTATCTATTTCTGCAATTTCCATTTTCCTCCATGTGCCTCCAGTGCTGATCCTCTGACATCTGAACAAGAAAGCCAATGACAGATGCGCCCGTGTCTTTGCTGACATTCCTTCTGTTCTAATCAGGAACACAGCAGGAGGGATCAGATGGTGGTCATCCTTGATGACTGGTTTGGATGTGGTCAGACCTCAGGGTCTCTCTCCCTGGCACCTTAGCCAGCACCAGGGAGAATGCGAGGAACAGCAAACCGCATGGTCCTGTGTGCCAGAGTCATCAATATTTTCTCAGAAGAACCTCTGCCTGGCCATTCACTCTTTGAGGCAAGCCAACCAGGAGGGAGAATCTTTGCATGTCAAATGAAAGACCCTGGTAGTGAATACACCAAGGATGAACCTTAGCAAAAGGGCAGTGGACAAATCATGGGGGTCTCTGGTCTTGTTTGAGAACAAGGAAAGCAGAATTACATATTAGAAGAGATCATTAGCCTGAATCCGTGCTGAGTATTTAATTTTTTCTGATTGGTGCTGGGTTTTATAAGTAAAAGTGCCCCAAATAACATCTCCTGCCACTCACCCAGTCAATTACAGCTCTTGAGAATGTAACTTACAGATCACGGGACCCATGTCACATTTCAAACTGTGCAAATGGTATCCCAGACAAGCCAGCTCTTTAAAACTCCTCCCTTCCACATGACTCGACTTCGCTTCGTAGACTCTGTTCTCTCCTCTGTTCATTAAATTAGTTGATGCCTCGGAATGCCAATATCAGACCAGGGAGAGAGGCTTGTGCTACTGAGTCCTATTTCTCTCACACATAACCCCGAACAGCGGACATCTCAAAAACAAAGCAACTTCACACCCGCTGCCATGACAGACCCTCAAAACTAAAAGAAAAAAATTGCCACAGCATGTATGTAGGCATTTCAGGAGTTCCAGAGGCTTCGATCATTACCAGGATTGCATTTTCTCAAATTCCTTTCTCATGCATTTCCTTGCATGGTGAAAAGCTAAACCGAATAGAGCCTAGGAAAAACTTGTTGATGGGAAACCCCGATCTTAGTGCACTAAGCTGGGAATCTTAAGGTATTACACCAAGTTTAGTGTTCTCACAGGTGTTCTTATATACCCTCAAAAAAACCACAGCATGTTTCTGGAAGCCAAGGGTGCTGTAGTAAGCTTCTGACAATGTTTATCATTGTGTTGGGCCCAGAGTCAGTGCCTGGTAGACACTTGTCAGTCACCCGATGGAATGTTCATGTATCTCCCACTTGGCAGTTTCATGTCATAAAAGGAAACTTGATGGGTTGGTCTGGAGATTTAAAGTAACTAGAACTAAACGGTAGAGTCTGAGTAGGTGTAATCTACAAAAGCAATACCCTAGATGAATAGGATTGCTTGGCAGCGACATCTTTGCTTGTTGGCTGTAAATTTCAACTGGCAACAGCGCACTCAGAATGAGACACTTCAGACCCATCTCTCCACATCCATAATATTCACAGCATAGCAAATATGAAATATGCCACACCTCTGAGAGTTCCCAGTCCTTAAAAAATGCATTTTAGGTAATGCATATGCCATAGTAACTAGATTCTCAGAAATAGCTTCTGGAAACGAAGTCTGATAGTCTTTTTTTTTTTTAATATTTTATTTATTTATTTGAGAGAGAGAGAGAGAGACAGAGATCACAAGTAAGCAGAGAGGCGGGCAGAGAGAGAGAAGCAGGCTCCCTGCTGAGCATAGAGCATGATGTGGGCATCCATCCCCGGACCCTAAGATCATGACCTAAGCCAAAGGCAGAGGCTTTAACTCATTGAGCCACCCAGGCACCCAGAAACCCCTGAAGTCTGATAGTCTTAAAAACAAAATTAAAACGGAGCCCACCCTTGCACTGATATTCCTCAATGTGCAACCTCATCAGTGACATCATCTACCTCAGGAACAAGATCCTCTTCAAAGGGAACTGTCTGAATTTAGGTAACGAGCTGACAGCTTAACTTCCCATTTCTTTCTCTCCTGTGCTTCTCAGGGAATCATAGACGCGGTCAGCTTTACAGCCAATTAATTAGAGGTTGAGGATTTAAAGGGAGGAATAGATTCCATATTTCCATGTGAACAAATTCAATTGTACCAAAAAAACAATCTTTGATATCAGCGTGATATAAGCTGGGGAGATAATGGGTCAAGGATGCGACAAACAATTTGTAGAGGAATTGTTACAGGAGTCATATATATTATATGTTTACAGACATGCATGTATATATACATATTTATTTATTTTAAAATTGCTTTCTTTCAACTGTGTTTTCAACTTCTTTCAACTGTGCTTCCACATTGTGAATATATATATATATATATATATATATATATATATATATATACACACACACATATATATAATATATCTCATCAATGATTTGGTTAGGAATTAGAAACACTTCTGAAAATGTCCTTTTCTCAACAGTTACATTTCATATCTTAACCAATATGTACAGATTTTTAAAATTCCTTTTAGTCTTTACATACTGATGAGAAATGATGGCATACGAACCATTTATTAAACTGAATCTTGTGCCTGGGGAAGACTGGGAAGCAGATTGCTGAGGGATTTGAATTTAGTGGTAAAATGGGACAGTGTGGAAACTAATCTAATCTTAATATTTAGGCAGTATTTCTCTCCAGGGTAAGCCATTCATCTGAAGAACAACAGAGCCACCCTAAAGAAAAAGATGAGCTGGGAGGCACTGATTCCACGCCCACTGATGTGGAACAAGTACATGTCCCACTGTGGAAGCAGACACGGATTCCTCAAAGGCACTCTGCTTTTTAACTCTTAGGTCTCAAACCACAAACTGGGGACACTCAGGAGACGTTATGAGGACAGATCCAGATGGGTGCCAGAATGTCTAGAAAGATTTCCCTATTGTTTTTTTCTATGCCATTTCACTGGAGAGCCAAAAGAGTGGGTTCATTTAAAGACATTTATACTCCTAATTTTTTTTTTACTCCTTTTTTTTTCTTAAAAAAAGAAAACTTTTTACTCCTAATTTTTTTTTTTCTATGAAGCAAAAAGGAAGGGGGGAGTATTCTGTGTTAAAGTGTTAAAGGAACAAATAAACCAAACTTGAGAATACTGGTTAGTAGTAAGAACACTGAATCATAGTATAACTGGAAGATGTAGGTTTTGATTCCCTTTTCTCCTGGCTAGCTGTGAGCGCAGGCAAATGCTTTGACTCTCTGGACCTCCACCTCCTTAGAGGTAAAATGAACTCATTCCCCTCTTTAACTTAGGAGGACTGCATACGTGTCTGATAACACTGTTTTTGTTATGCAGCCCCATGCCTGGCACATAATAGACACTCAATAAATTGATTGAAAATGAATAATTTGGGTCATTTGGATGCTGTTAGGATTTCTGTAAAATGCTTTGAGTACTATAAATGTGGTGTTATCAAACTATTTCTAGCATAATTCAAACAAGAAAATTCACCTTACTTTCACAGCATGCATTGCTTTAGATTGAAATCAAACTTATTTAAATGCTTCTTACACTAAGTTGATCCATAGTTCTGTAGCTTGCTGAGTTAGTCTGCTCTGGATAGGTAGAATGATAGATCAAATGATACAATAAATACATCATGAGGGAAATTTTCCTATTATCAGAGTTCTGATATATGACATGTTTACTTTCATAGTTTCCAAGCACCTCCTAATCCCCTCAAGCTCAAAGAGATAAATTAATTTGAAAAAACTATAGATAGTAAACTCATGGGATCAGTCTATTTAGGTATTTATTACTTCCATTTTGCTAGAACCCACTACCACCAAAAATAAATCTTAGAGAATAAATACTGCTTTTTGAGTGTATCCTAGCAAGAGCAATATAAAAATAATTTAGGACCAACCGTGTAATTATGTGCATTTATTCCAACCTTCCATTACTAGAGATAACAAGATGAATAGTAAAATGTGAACTTTAACAATCCTGCAATTATAGCCACTGAACCGTACATTATTGAAAGAATTGTGCAAAATCCAGATGCAAAAGAATCAACTTGGTATGTAAATAGAAATGAAACACTAAAATCATCAAGTGATGAAGAAGTAATGTAGAAAGCTAAATTGCTTCCCAGCATCTTTTATTGCCATGTATTCATTTCTTTCACAAATACTCGGTTTCTTTTGATCATTTTGCCACACTTTTTACAATTACATATTGTTCAGTAGCTATAACCCTCTCAGTCAAATATTCTAGGATTACCTTTTATTCAGTTTCTTTTTTTTTTTTTCTAGAACGTAGTTGGAATTGATAGAGTGTTTTCTATGAGCATTCTGTGTAATGAGAGCCATAATATACACTTCACTGGTATTTCTTGAATTATATGAATTTGTGTCTTTGCTCAGAAGATAACCAGTCCCCGCAATAATAACTATATTTAGGAGAGGCTAGTATTTCCCTGTATGAGAATGAGTATGCTGAGTCAGAATTCAACAAGAGCATCTCATTCATCAGTAGATGGCTTGAGATTTGCTGAGAGCAATTTGAAGTGCCGATGAGCAGGGTCAGATTCACAGAATTAGGAAAGGAAATCAGTTTACTCATTCAAACCAGAGAAAACTCAAAGCTTCTTCTATTTCTCAGGGGCAATGTTTTAATAGATACCATGAAAAAAATATTATTTCCAGAATTAGGTCATAGTTAATATGCTCAATTTTATCTGCTAATAAGGAGCAGTGATACAAAATATAACAATGAGTAGTAAAAACCCATCCATGGTTTGTTTGAAATGAATGACAGGTGGAGTTTCTTTGGAAGGAAGAGGAAGAAGAAAGTGGATATTTCAGAATATTAATCCTTCTAGCGTTTTTATTTAATTAAGCCAATATTAAAATCATTCACACAACCAAGTGTATCTCGACTAACAAAAAGCACAGAAGATAACACCGAATTAGAAATATCACATTGCAGAATCAATAAAGTGAACAATCAGAAGACGAGTATATCTGCTCTTTTTTACGAAGAGCCAGCGGTAGAAAATGGCCTAGAGCCTATTTAAGCACATCTCTGTGTGGTTTTAATTTGCTTTCAGTTTCCTATGAGGGATTATTATGAGATACAATAAATTAAGAAGATGCATGCATCTCCTTTGGGAAAGGCTCTTGCAATATAGAATCTGACCTTGGAAATTAGTTTTATTTTATCAGAGAGAAGGAATGGTGAAGAAATGTACTCGAGAGAAGGATAAGCTGCCGACGGGAAAACTGGAAGAATAGAGACCCTGCATGCCAAAATCTTTAATTCTAATCAATCGTTGAGAACTCTTGAAAGGGCTCTCAGAATCTGTTTTCTAAATGTAAAAATTTCCACTTCAATACAATGTGTTTTAGTCTCCAACAGTGCATTTTATTTTGTCTTCAGAATTATGATGAACTGATGTTCTCTCTGTATGTATCTTAATTGTATATATGTAAGTGTGATTAAATGTACATGTGTGGATTACAAAGGCATTGTAAACACTGCTAAAATGGTCATGTATATTAGCATATTAATTGCTCTGCAAAAGAGTAAGATAAAAACTTTTAAAAGATATTTAGCAGACTGGTTCTAAAGACCCTATTACTTCAGTTGGCCTTTATTTATTTGCTTTATGCTAAAGAGCTTCATTTGCAAATATTCCACTGCAAGTTCAGTAATGCTGTGTCTTGTCTATTTTAAGTTAAATCAAACACATATCCATCATAAAGATAAGACTGGTATGTGTATGCTTGTGTGTATGCTGTATGTATGTGTGTGTGTGTGTGTGTGTGTGTGTGTTTTCCCCAAAGTGAATGCACTTTACAATGCTGGCACATAACACGTTTCCCCCCAAAATGAATATTTTCACTGCTCTCCAACGGCCCCTTCTGAACATTGATAGATCTTATACCACTCACAGAGAATTCATGGTGCTTGTGAAGTGAGAAGGTCTGTTTCATTACTGTACCTATTAGATATCATACCTGATAGAACCTGGGTGAATGGGTTTCTCTCCAGATTAGATACAATTACATATTTTATTCAATATTTTTAAATGGTGTGCTGTATTTAAGTAATTTATTCCATACAAATTCAAATATGACTAAAGAGTAGAAAACAATGTGGACAATGGTAGCTCCGTGAGTGGATGGATTCTACGATCACTAGCTGTGTGTTTTCAAAACTGATAGTTCAGCCCGCCTCATCTGCCATATTCTTTCCCTACTGCCTGATGATAATCTGGAACAATTAGAAAAACATCGATTTCATGTTGGCATCTTTTCCTCACATTATATGAGAGAAATAACACTAACCCTCATTAGCTGACACAGTTTCTACCTCCCTGTATGACTTTGGGGAAGTTATTTAAGTTCTCAGAATCTTCGGGTTTTGGTCTATAAAATAGAGTAACACCTACTTTGTAGGGCTGTTATGAGGACTGAACATAATGCATGTAAATGATCTAACATAGGGCTTAGAACATTAGGCTCTTAATAAAAGTTAGCTGTTTCTATTATAAGTAACTTATATCTCCCTGAAACAAAGAATATATGTTAATAAAAAATAAATTAAAAAAATAAGTAACTTATATCTGACCATGAATGAATTAAATCATTTTCTGGGAACATATTTTTTGATATGTGAGGAAAGGATTCACTTGAGATTCTAATGGAAGTTAAAAAGGAGCCCCAAGCTTGTAGTCAGACATGGTGCTAAAATCTATGGATTCTGAAATCAAACATCCAGGAAATCTTCCTGGACAAATCATTTTACCAAAACTTCAGTTACTTCTTCTGTAGGACAGAGATGATAATAGTCACCTCATTCTAATAAGGATTAAATGCAAGAATGATTACAAAGCACATATACAGTGTCTGGTCCACAGTAACTCAATCCATTGGGAGTTATTCTTCCTCAACAAGTAGTGGGGATAAAAGTGAGGCAAGTTTCAGGGAGGCCAGCAAAGACAGATTTTGCTACTCTATAATGTGTCTTACCTGCCTGATTAATACTGAGTTATGTAAATTAACCAAGGAGTGTGTGAAGGTCTACAGGACCAAGAAACTTTCTGGGTATAAACCAGCACATAAGCTCAATATATGGAAAGTATACTGAAATCTAAATGGGGGTTGAGGGTAACCATTAACTGACCATGAATCAGCAATTCAGAACCATTATTTCTTAACTGATGGTCACTGGCATACATTAGCAGTCCTGCTCTGCAACTTTGAGATTAGTCATGTTCTTGCTGAAGTACTTTTGTCCGGCTCAAGAATTCACATTTTTCAAAAGACTGGAGAAATTAAGCTGATCACAGAACCACCAAGCAAACTTATTAAAGTGAGAAGGATGATAAATGATTGGAAAAGAGAAAATTGTAAAGTGACACCTGTCTATGATTTTGCAATGAGCTTTTACTAAAAGGACATCAGCTCAATTGCAGATGTTACCATGAGCATCAAAAGAATAAATGGCGGGGGGCGCCTGGGTGGCTCAGTTGGTTGAGCGGCTGCCTTCAGCTCAGGTCATGATCCTGGAGTCCCGGGATCGAGTCCCGCATCGGGCTCCCAGCTCCATGGGGGTCTGCTTCTCCCTCTGACCTTCTCCTCTCTCACGCTCTCTTTCACTCTCTCTCTCTCTCTGAAATAAATAAATAAAATCTTTAAAAAAAAAAGAATAAATGGGCCCAGACTGCTAAAGAATTTAAGTGGCATGTTTGGAAGAAAACCTTGAAAAATCAAAGTCTGAACATTGTGCCAACTTAAAGTAGAAGTAGAAGTTCCAAGAAAGATGACCTCTTCCTTCTCAATTGTTCTACATAAAATTGTTTTAATCCAACCTTGTGAATTCTTATGCTATAATGTATCCTATTAATCTTGATTTTACAAGAGAAAAATCTAAAGACACCCATGAGTTAAGTGAGTTGACAAAGGCAAACAGTGAGTCATTCATTCAGTGGCCGAACCAGAAATGGAACTTTTATATCTTCAGCTGAGAAATCTCTTCCTCCACAGGCTTTCCTTGATGTTCTGCAAGAAGAATCCTACTCTCGCTCCAAGTAAATGTTCTTACAAGATTTCTATTCTCCTCAGTGGGTTCTAGTTCTGTGTTTCAGTCTCATTCCAACCACTGGGTCATGAAACCTCTACCTTTCACCAATTTGTTTTAAGAGATTCTTCTTTTTCAAGTACATAACACCGAGTAGCACTCATAATAAAAGATTTGTTATATACTATGGACATTTTATGGGCTGTTCCAAGTTATTCATAATATCGAAGTCACTACCAGTCATCTTTCCTATAAACCTATCCAATGAATAACTGTCATCCTCTTTGACATAGAGACCAAAATACAATGGGCTGAAGGTTCTATCAAATACTTTACTTCTGAAGTCTCTACTATTTTTCCTATAAGCCAGTCTCTTTCCAATGGTCTATCTTTCCTCCAAGTGTGTTCTATAGTATCCAACCTTGCTTATACACTACACACTGTACCCATTTCTGAAACTTCTTACAGCACTACATTAGCTCATCACCACTACATCTCTTTGGAAATACCATTTTCAAAACAATTCTTCCTTCCTTTGTTAGCATACTTTTTTGCTTCTTTACCTATGACCTGTTATTCCAACTCGACACCAGTATAATCCAATGCTATAAGGCATTTTTTCATATAATCTGGTTTCAGAATGACAGTACAAAATAAATTTCCTGGCAGAAAATTTGGTTGGTTTGGGTAGCCTTTTGGTGTGATTATCTTTCTTTCATTACAGGAAAAGGAATTTAAAAAATTAATCTGAGTAAATTCACTAATGGGAGATGGAGATTGTATGGAATGAATAGTTGGGATCTTCACATAATATCATTTTTGTTTTAAATCAAGATTATCTCTTTCCAACCCAAACTCTCAGGGGCACTAATGACTAAGAGGAAAGCTGTGGTTTTTTGCTGCTTCTACTTTCCCACATATCTTCTGATAGAGATGCAAATATGCAGGAAATGGTCAAAAACACAGCTTGGAAGACAGCACAGGTGAGCAGTCATTAGCTCATTACGCATTGATCAATCAGAAACTGCAATAATGCTAAGCAGAGTATTGACCCAGTATGAGCCAAGAGCCACTGAATTTAGAGCAGCATGCTTGGTCAAAATAATGGCACTTATGGGAAGAGATTAAGTCTCTTAAAGCAAAAACTCAGAAGATAAGTTTTTCTTTGAATATATGTGCTTATTAAAATATAATTCATATGCATTTATAGCCTCAACACCGACACCAACTCTGGCAAAGAATAGGTCCTTAATAAATAGTTGTGGAATTAATGTAAGCTCATTTCAGGAACTATGGAGAAATGGATCCATAAAATAGTCTGCTCCAATTCTCTTAATTTCTTATAACCAGCTCTACTATGCAGGTAATAAATTCCTAAGCTAGGATATTTTTAAAAAATAGAATATATCTCCTTATTCTGGCCCTCACAGGAACCCTGCTCCTAATATGTCCCTTTATTGGTAAGGTCTGTACCTTAGAAAGCTCCACAAGAGTTGAAGTAATAACATTCCAAGTGATGAGCGAAATTCTAGAGAACCCTGCTTTTTTTTTTTTTCTCTCTCTATAGTATATCTAACAGATATGTCAGGAGCTGTAGAGTCAGCTTGAGAACTGGCTCCAGAACATAGATTTGCAAACATCAGAAGAAGCAGAACCATGGGAGTCCCCTTTAGATTCTGTTCCCACAATGAGGTTTAAGCCATTCAATCTAGTATCAGTCCAAACTTTCTCAAATCCTGGGCCTGCCATTTGCTAGTTCAAGGACCTTGGTAGGTCACTGCCTTTTATCCGGTTCCTAGTTTCCTAATACAATATATACTAGGTTATTTATAAGGGACAAATAAAAGCAATACAAATAAGGTTCTTGGGATTGTCCCTGACATGAATCAAGCACACAATCAATTTAGCACTTATTTTTTCCTCCTTCCCCACATTTTCCTTTCCCCAGTCTGATATTGCACAATAGGGCCCTGGATCCAGAGTTGGGAAATCTGAGTTTCTGATCTGGGTCCTAGGTAAGCTTTCTATCATACCCCTTTCCTTTCATGTGTAAACAAACAGACAAACAAAGAAACACAATTTTAAGAACTTAACACTTAAAAGAGGTGAGGATCAAAAATGTACAATGTATGCTTAAGTCTGCAGGGCAGTCTAGCCCCCCAGCTACTCAATAGGGTGGCCATTCACTAGCCACATACAACTACTGAGCAGCCAAAACGTGGTAAATAAGATGGAGCAACTGAGTTTCTACTTTATTTAATTTTAATTAACTGGAATTTAGATTGACACAACCAATCATTGATGCGGTTATCAAAGAGCTTCCTTTTAAAATTTTTAATGTTGCTACTTGAAAATTTGAAATCACACATGCGGCTCTCCCCAAACTGTTATTGGAGAGTGTGTGGCAGCAGATGCACATACTCATGCCTGATGGTTTCCTTCTACTGTGCACATGCTCTCCCTCCGAACTGAGGATACTGATGTAAAAGCCTACAGTTCTTTGGGTTTCTTGATGGAATTGTATATTGTAATAAACAGTGACTGAAGGGCAGAACAATAATATAAATGAGAGGAGATGCTAAAAATTAGGAAGGAAAGAAGGCAGAGAAAGAGGAAAAAGGTCTAAATTAGTGGTAAGTGCCCAACAGGTGCTCTGATTCTCATGCCAAGAACCCCAGAACTAAATTCCACCTGTGCCTTTTTACACTTAATCTGAAGAACCTGAAGAGAAGGGATGCGGTCTGACTTATTGTGAATCATTTTTATAGGATTTAATGCAGTACTTGTCACATTTTAGAGGTTTCATAAATATTAGTTGAACAAAGTTCAATTTTATCTATATAATCAGAAAGTGGGCTGGTCTTAACTTCTGTCATAGAAATATCTTATGAGTTTTAACATACATATATGGATGGAAATTTGGAGGCACCTTAAAAAAACCCACTTGAATATAAATCGAAATTATTAGTGTTGTTTGTGCCAAAATAGAACATTTATTCAAGATGTTTTAGTAGATAAAATTCTTCTATGCCAAGACAGCAAACACAAAGAAGATAAAGGAAACTTGTTCTCTGTTATGACTCAGCAGATAAATCTGTTTGTGATAAAGAATAAAAAAAAAAAGTAACATCAGCATCTTTTAGAGGCAAGCCCTTTTCTGTGTACTTTCCCATTAGCTGGACTGAGTAGAAATGCTGTATTTTTCCTTATCCTTGTTCTCTCCTCTTAGTCTTCCATGGTTTCACTGCCATCAGTGAAGATGCCAAAGAAAGCACCAAGAAATCAGTCATCTTGTTCTATAGAACTCAGGATTCCCTACTACTCAGTTGAACCGGAGTCATGAGAAGGAGCTAAACTCCATCAACTAAAATGCAATATTCCAGTCTTCTCCTTTCATATTCTAACAAACATTTAGCTAATGTTGTAGGAGGAGAAACTAAGAGTATCTGACAGATAGAATATAAATCACTTTAGACTTTATTTAAATAAAATGTCTAATCTAGAGGGCCAGTGAAAAATAAAACATATTCCCAGGCACCGTGATTACAAGAGTGTTTGGGATTGGGATGTTGCGTGACAGTTAAGAGCACTCATATTCAGCTGTGAAGAGAAAGGGTTCTACTAACTTCTCTAAGTGATTTAGACATCTAATAGCCAAAGAACTCCCATTTAGCACCTCGGATCTATGTAGTCTTGGAAGAAGTAAGTTTAAAATATTATCATTTTAATAAAATGTTCAACTTGTAATATTAATGTATGCAAAAGAGATATATTTTTTAAAACCTATTTTTTTAAGCTTTTATTTATTTATTTGACAGAGATTACAAGTAGACAGAGAGGCAGGCAGAGAGAGAAAGGAAAGCAGGCTCCCTGCTGAGCAGAGAGCCCGATGTGGGGCTCGATCCCAGGACCCTGGGATCATGACCTGAGCCGAAGGCAGAGGCTTCAACCCACTGAGCCACCCAGGCACCCCAAGAGATACATTTTTTCTCAAACTCCCCTTGCACTTATTTTCTCTGAATATTTCATTTTCACCTGAGTCACTGAAAATAGAATATTACTATGTATTTGCAAAAAAGACTGTCTAATTATTACTTTCCCCCTATATCTTGTTGAATCTAAACTTATTGCATTTTATTTCCTAAATCTGTGATTGATTTTACTCTCCTGTACCTTTGCATTATAGAACCCTCCTTTATAAAAATCAAAGCATGAAACTGTTTGCCTTTAGGTTATAAATGAGGTAACAAATTTCCAGGCCCATGAGAAATGCTCTATACCTGGAGTTGAATTAAGAAACAAGCAAAGTTTTAGGAAAAATAAAGTTTTAGAAATATTCGCAGGTCAGCGCATTTTTCCATCACCCTCTTGAAGGTTTCTATTTCTCTCTCCTCTCAGGGCCTAATCAGTTATCACCACATTTCCAATGGGGTCATTAGAATCATTGAAAGCAATCAAGGACAGAAAGGGGGATGTTTTCATAATTTATGGAGAATAATGGCAGACAGCAAAAAGAGCCAGAAATGGAGAGAAATGAAGTGAATTGAAGCAACAAATGTCAGATTATAGAAGGAAAATTCAAAAAGAAATGAGAAGAGGAAGAAGGAATCATAGCCATAGATAAGTGCCCACGGGGCAGATACGGAGACACCTACTGCTGGGTCTGTGCATACTGATTGCTGACACTGGTCTACAGTGTGGCACCCAAGCACCCATTTTTCTCTACAACTGCTGAAGAGTAGGTGTTAAAATGATAAATGCTAGCTCACTGTATCAACCTTTCCCTACAGCCATGAAGCCCATTATCAAGAGATAAACCAGTGCCAGGGTAAATTTCTTATCAGAATATGGGCAAGGAATAGTTCAAAATGGTTAGATTTAACAGAATGTTTTGTTTTTTGGCGAGGGGCGGTCACAGACATTGAAATGCATTAAGGCATTCCATGCAGGAGTAGGAATCAAAATATCATTCTTACAATCTGTTTGGATTGGTGCTATAACAAGTATTCCTTTGAATTAACATTAAGCGATGACTTAAAGGAGTAATTTCTCTCCTTTCCTTTTTTTTTTAATAAAGGAGGAGGAGGAGATGTAGACACCACTTAAGACAGAGGCAAATGCAAAGCAGCCAGCTCTCTTAACTGCTTTAAGCTGTTGCCAAATGCATGGCTGATACTTTGGTTGGTCTTCTGCCCCCACGAGGGAGAATAATACTAATTATAGCTATCAAGCTGGAAGGGGAAAGACAAGGGAGAATATGTAGAGACATGTTAATGTTGGGATCAACTGAACTGGGATGTAGCTTCTGACAGATATTTCAATCTAAATAAGTCAGACTGCTCTAGGAAATACTAAAAAAGACTATTCTAAATGCTCCCTCACCGCTTCCATCTATCATATATATCTGAAAATATCCCCTCTCTGTTTTGATTATTGCCTTAGTCCAAACCTTGTTCTGCCAAGATTATTTAAGTGGAAATGTCATTCTGAATCTTTCTGAAATAAAGGCTGATGCCTTTTAACTCAGTAGTCTGGTTCTGACAGAGTTAACATGGCTGTTGGAATTACGTTAAGTTGCATACGGCCCAGTTTCAGAACCTTAATAGGACTGATGAACTTCACCCTGCTGATATCTTTGTATGTGGTGCCTGGTTCTGATTTCTTGGCAGCCAGTTGCATAACCTTCCCTTTTTTCCATAATTATGTAAAGATAATCTTGGGCTTTTTTCAACATTTCCAAAGTATGTTTCACTACGGAATAAGGGTTCCATTCTCTGTTTGGAGGCAAGTTATTTAACCAAACCTCTGTTCTACATCTAATCAAACTGCCTACATCTAATCCATTTCCACCACCACCAACCCCCACCCACACCAGATTTTAGTATTTAGGTTAAATATATTTATTTCACCATAATATCTGACCAATTTCCTTATAAATCATTATCATGGTTGGTGGCCAATCAAATTGACTATTTTATGTGATTACTGAGATCAGCTAGTACTGTTTCAAGTAGAGTAAGATAGAGGAGAGATGAATCACCCCAAACAGAAATACACACAAACTAATTAAATTTTTTTTCATTGTGCAAAATTTCTTTTAAAGTAGAGTTAATAGTATAAAAGGTACACTCTTTGCTTTGAGGGCTTTAGCAGTTGTGAAGTTGCTGAAAGTTTAAAAAATTAAATCAGAGAGTGCCTGGGTGGCTCATTCAGTTAAGCATCTGTCTTAGGATTTCAGCTCAGGTCATGATCTCAGGGTCGTGAGACGGAGCCCTGTATTGGGCTCTGTGCTTGGCATGGAGCTTGCTTGAGATTCTCTCTCCCTCCCTCTCTGCCCCTCCACTCCCTGCTCACACATACTCTTCCTCACTTTCTCTCTCGCTCTAAAAAAAAAAAATTAAATTAAGTACAAGAATGCACTTAGATTTCAGTCATACTGCCTAGTATCTTCAGTCCCATTATTCCATTTCCTGGATTCCTGGAATCTTGGTATCTACAGTCCAGGTGAAAACATATTTATTGTTCCCCTGTCTTTGCTCATTGCTCTCAAGGTCACCAATCAACATCTAACATCTTTTTGTGTTAAACATTTCATGTTTGGTGTCATTCCTTTGTCCTCCAATTAGCCTATTTAGAACAGTACTGAATGAGCTTCATTTTTTTAAAATCAATTTTAATGGTAGGGGATAGGGGAAAGGAGGATGTATTCTATTTGCAGCAAGCAAGCCAGCCAGCTGGACTCATTAGCTCATTCTTACAAAATTTGGAGGACCAGATATGAAAAATTGGGAGAAAAGAAAGATGGGTTGACCATAGCTCACTGATGTCCCTGTCAACCAGCACAAGCTATCACAGTTTATTAAATATCTGTGTGTGGTATGATTTGTATTGTAGAGGTGAAGAGGAAGTAAATGGCTCCTTTCCCAGAACCTTGTTAACACTTTCAGGCCACTGATGATTTAATTTTGCACATTACCTCTTCAAAGTAATATCTCTGTGATCAAATTATCCTACAGAGAAGAACTATGTGATCACAGTGTGATCACAGCCATCAACTTTAATCATACACATATAGGGTCTACTTCTTCCTCATTCCTATATAAAGGGCCAGAGTTTGCATGACCTTCTTTTCTACATCCTGCCATATTCTAAATACCTATAAAAACCACTACAATTTATGGAGCAACTACTATGGCTGAAATTTTTCACAAATCATCTTAACCTTCTCAATAGCCTTATAAGAGATTAGACAAATTTGCCAAGGTCACATGACTGGGAAAAAGTACAGCCTAAAGAACATTTCTCCCATCCATTTAATTCCTTGGTGACCATGTTTATCTAGAAAAAATAATTTAGCCACCAATGAATTGTTGATCTGAAATGCATGTGATCGTCTTAAAAAAAGAAATGAATAATTAAAAACTCCATAAAACATTTTATCTCTAAAGTTTGGTCAACCCTTCCTATTTATTTATTTATTTATTTGACAGACAGAGACACTCAGGTGCCCCTGGTCAACCCTTTCTTAAGGCACACAAGTCACTTATTGGGGATCCGATCCATTTTCCAGCATAAACTTGAGTCCGTTTGAAGGCCATAGCTAATTTTATGACTCTGCAATGTTGGCATACAGCAGATGGTTAATAAATTAGTGTAGAATGAGTGAATACATACACACTGGAACAACTTTTAGTGAACACAAGAAAGCACAAAAGCTCTACAAATGTTCCAGTGTTACTCTAATAAAACAGTAACTCTCTTGCTCAAATCCAGGAATTATACATGTAATCTGTCTAGTAGGAAAATATAGGGAAATATACATTATATGTAGATATCTACACTTTGACAGGAAGCTGGCCACACACTGCACTATGATGCTTATTAATAGAGCAAATATGTTCTCTAAAAGGCATCGTATTTACTTTCTCACAATCTTTACCCAGAGAGAAACTACATGCAGAATAGTTCTGCAGGGAATCACCACTCTTGCAAGAAGTTACTTAAAAATTGACAAGAAGAGTCACCTCTACCCTTACTCTGAAGGTGACTTCCACATAGCAGAAAAATGAAAAACAAAAACAGAAACAAAAAAACAAAAGCAAAAATTTAATTTCTTTATAAAGCAACTGGAATTAAAGAGAATCCATATGTATTAGAAGACTGTGTCTTGAGGCGCCTGGGTGGCTCAGTGGGTTAACCCTCTCCCTTCAGCTTAGGTCATGATCTCAGGGTCCTGGGATCGAGCCCCACATCGGGCTCTCTGCTCAGCGGGGAGCCTACGCCCCCCACTCCCGCCTGCTTCTCTGCCTGTCAAATAAATAAATACAGTCTTAAAAAGAAGAAGAAGAAGAAGAAGAAGAAGAAGAAGAAGAAGAAGAAGAA